>VXAK01001477.1:0-28052 GCA_013399435.1 Arenaria interpres | reverse complement strand
AAAAAAAAAGTGAAGTTTTTAGATTCATTTTATTTGCCTTGTGGTTTCCGAATGGGCATTTTGGAGGGTTTGGCTTTTTTTCCCCTACAGCTGTGAAGCCCTCCTGTTCCTTTTAAATGACAACCATGTTTTCACATAATCACGTGGTTCTGGGATCGGGGCGGGGGGGTGGCGTGGAGGGGGGGAGTGGTGTTTCAGGGAGAATCCCAACAAATACTGTAAAATATTCACTACAGATGAAGAGATTTGACAGCATCACACAATGATCACAACATTGTGGTTGCCCTCCAAGCACATGAAAATAGTTTCCTTACTTCAGCATGCACATGCAGTCTAGTATAAAACCTTGGCGCACCATGGGATCGATTTTCCCTTTTTACCAGAACCCAGGAGGAGGTGATTGGGCCGCTTGCTAAGCGGCAAGAATATTTGTTGCAACCTCTTACCTGAAACACATCATTTGTTAGAGGAATATACGGTCTCCTATGCCTTCCTGTTCACAGCCACACTGTCTTCCTGACACATTCAGATGACCTATGTGCTTTCAGTATCAAGGGGGTGTAACTTTTTCCTCAGAAGCTTTCCGTCTTGTTTAACCGGTTTACTGCGGGAATGATTCTTTCCCACATCTCCCTTCAGGGAAATTTCAAACAGCAGTAACAATAAAATGTTAACACCTTATCTGTTCCCTTTCTCAATCTGGGAACCCAGCCTTCTTTCTTTTCTCTTTCTTTTTTTTTTTTTTTGGGAAACATGGTGGTAGATGATCTCACACTTTCAGTACAAGTATCAAACATGCTTAAAATAACAAGACAACTTCTCCAAGGGAAAGACTTGCCTCAGACTTCTGCACAAGAACAGGATTCAGACCTTTTACTCTACTCCATCTTCATGCAGCTTCCACCTGTCTGTGCTGGTGGTGTGTGCTCTGAAGGACGCTCCTAGCTCTGCTCACAGAAGGGGAGAGTACAAATTTTGCACGGCAGAAAGGGCTTCTGGATTTGGCTCCTCGGTATGCAGAGCTCAGACAGTCTAATGGGGGAAAGAACCTCCCTTATGCTGGGATATTTCCCAAAGACCGATGAAGGTTGCCCCTCTGCAAAGGGCCTGCTGAAGAGCTGGAGTGAATACAGCACTGGTCACAAACATCTTCCTAGACCTCAAGGAGCCCAAGACCCTCCATAAAAGGGAGCAGCAGAGGCTGCTCCAGCCACAACGCAGAGGGAGTTCCCTCAGGGACCAGTTGCCTTCACGCTTCATACCATTCCTTAAAAAGGTACAAACTGCTCCACTGAAGTGGCTATTCAGAATTCAGACAAAATCCTAATCCCAGTCAACTCCAAGGTTGTCACAGCCAGGAAAATATCCTCAAAAACAGTGAGGGAGTCAGTATCAACAAAACAATACTTCAGTTATAAAAAGCCACGTCATAAAACTGATTAGGGTAAAGCACTTAAAGTTAATTATTAATCTCAGATATCATATATCTGATAAACTGAATGAAGTAATAATTTGATAAAGGATTACAGGGAAAAGTCTGCCCTTCAAAGTATAGCAAAAAGCTGTCAATGATGTCATTGTGATTTAAAAGCAGTTAGCCAAGGACAAAACTTATTTCAGTTGGTGAAAGGTGATGCATTTTTTCTCACACATTCTCCAACCCTTAAAATGTCAACTTGCTCCACAAACTATTTGGTGGCATTTGTGCCGTACCGCAGTCGTTACCAGTGATTACTGTGAAGCGATCCTGGGAGAGAGGAACACACCAATTTTAGGAGCTGCCATTTCAGAGTTTATGGCAGCGTGATGCTGCTTCATCTCCCAGTGACTGGGCACTGTAAAAGGAGGAGGACCGAGAAAACAGAGGAAATATGCATGGGAAGAGCTCGTATTCCCAAGCAAACAGGGGCAGCTATACACGTAATACAAACTGAGCTGGGACACGTCCCCCTCTCTCTGCACGGTGTTTTCCAGGAGGTTTTTCTTGGGAAACTCTGAACGCTTTCAGGATTTTATTAGGCTCTTAAAGCGGCCACTATTTTTCTGTTTCCCATCGAACAGTAGGGAGGAAACTGCTGAGTCACTTGCTACCCTAATTCCTCCTAGCACTACCAAGAATTGTCTCCTCCTCCTTTGCTGGCATGTGGGACAAAATCTCTAGAGACAAAGAAAACTGGATACTCCCTGGGATGCCTCCTTTCCTTCTGTTAGATACTCTCGCGGCTCCACCAACCGGCAGGAGCCTACACCCTCACTCAGATTAAAGAAGAATCATGTATTTGATTTAGCCACGCGTGAGCGCGCTCATACAGCTCGGTCTGATAAAAAGCTGTGAGTAAAGAGCTGGCAAAATTGTCGCTCTAACACAGCCCAAGATGAAACACGGCATCTTCAGCTTCGGCTTTTGCTCTCAGTGTTGCTTCACACACAGTTTGGAGCTTTCACAAATCGCACCCTTGCATCTGGAGCCTTGAGGCTTCGAGTAATAATAGGCTTGCAAAGGGAACGTAGCAAAGTCTTCCAGCAATCCGTGGGGCCAGAAAACTGGCTGAGCAGAGAGCCAGTGAGGAAAACTACTCCATTTCGTAACAGATCCAGTCGGCTCTGCTGCTATTCTCCAGTGCCACCTACTGTCGTTTCCCCAAAACTGTGAGGCCAGGAACAGAGATCACTGTGTCAAGCTCAGGGGCAATTAAGCTTTATGTCTGGCTGCAGGGAACGTCATCGTGTCTCTCATCATCCCTGAGAAACACGGCCCCTGTCAGAAGGCTGCTCTTGACGGGAAAGATTCCCGAGTGTTGAGACCCTGCCTGAAGATGGTGTGATACTACTTTTCTTGAATCAGTGCCCCAAGGTCCTGCCGGGCCAGGGCGATGACAAGGTATCAGCAAAACTACACAGGTACAACAGGGCTTTTCCACGTGCTGGTGAAAACACACGTCAAGATTTTATTGTGTTTAAGTAGAGGAACAGGACTCTGGCTAAAAAGAAATAAAATAAAAATATCTGTTTCTTTGTTTTACAGGCCCTCGTTTCTTTCTCACTTACAAGCTTCATCAAGCAGGGATGGATTGTGCTTTCTTACCTGTTTAGTAAAACCCAGAGTAGATGCTGTTGGGCAAAGAAAATAAGAGTTGCAACAAACACAATACAGTGGTTGAGTCATTGTCGAATGATTCATCAGTAAAGGAGATATTTGCTGTAAAGGGCAAGAAGGACTCTTTACCCTCCATTTACTCACACAGAAAAAGTCAGGGAAAGGAGAGAGAGGGAGAGGAGAAGGGGAGAGAAGCAGTTTCACTTTTCCAAGAAAAATAAATAGAAAACATCTTGTTTTACATAGGAAACATTTTCACAGGCTCTGCTGACACCTACATATAATATACAAAGTTACTAAGCTACCAACACCCTCCGGAGGTTTGAAATAGGCTGTTGTGAAAGATCAACCTCCGCAGTCTGCAAGCACAGACTGCAAAGCCAGCCATGGCTAAACGGAGACTACGGATCTTAATCTCTCCTTTTACTTGAACATCTTTTGTACTTTGATCCTCTGAAAGGAACAGCACACTTTAGTAGACTTGTTTCTGCGAGAAGCAATTACTCCAGCTTTAAAAAATGAAATTGCTGAGAAAATTAATCGGAGAACGGTCTTATCACAACCATTTTAAAATATAGAGCTAAAATAAGACAACCAGGCAGATTTTTATGCATACATATATGCATGTACACACACATTCTCATATATGATGCTTATATATATATAAATGTATGTATTTAGACACACATGTATATGCATATATACGTGTATATGTATATACAGATCTCTCTCTAAAAGACTAATATATGTGTATGCATACATATAAATGCCTAACAAATTCTAAGCGACACAAGAAAAGAGCTTCAGTGCTTCAGAGGAGAAGTCAACCCACAAGCTTCAGCTGAGAGTCAAACATCCCAAAGCAGGAGGAGTGCTTGCAGCCAAAGCTTTTGTTTATCTGGCTTTATAAAGTTCACTTTTTCTTCCATTTCTCTTACCTTCTGTGCTTTTTTTCCACTGCTTTTCTTGTCCTACTCTTTTCGTTTCCCCAGTCCGGTGCACCTGCTCAATGGCCTTCTGTAAAATTCAGCTTGGTCATTCCAGTGTATTCAACAGGGTTTGTTGACCTTCCAGAAGCTGTTCGTATCATAGACTGTACAAATATAAAAACACACTCTTGAGCTACTAGCACACTGATAAGACAAACTCCTTAGCCGCTACAGCAGGCTTTTTCCTATGGAAAATTTAGCGAGCTGTCTCATTGCCACTCCAAAGACCCTCTCCCGTTGCAGTTTGTGGTGCACGGGGCTGTACAGGATTGCTAGAGCAGAAGGANGGTTCCAGTGCTCCACCACCCTCACAGTTGAGAACTTATTCCTAATGTCTAATCTAAATCTGCTTTTCTCCAGTGTAAAGCCATTACCCCTTGTTCTGTCGTTGACAGCCTTTGTAAACAGGCTCTCCCCAGCCTTCTTGTAGGCCCCCTTCAGGTATTGATAGGCTGTTATAAGGTCTCCTCGGAGCCTCCTCTTCTCCAGGCTGAACAACCCCAGCTCCCTCAGCCTGTCCTCGTAGCAGAGGTGCTCCAACTCCCTGATCATCCTCATGGCCTCCTCTGGACCCGCTCCATCAGGTCCATATCCTCCTTATATTGAGGGCTCCAGACCTGCACACAGCACTTCAGGTGAGGTCTCACCAGAGCAGAGCAAAGTGGCAGAATCACCTCTCTGGACCTGCTGGCAACACTTCTATTGATGCAGCCCAGGGTGAGATTTATATGCGTCAATATTATAATTGCCTTGAAGAGGACTCAACTTAAGTATGGCTTTGAATTCAGCTATTAAGTCAGCACATGAGAGGGAAGGGGGAAATGGTAATAAAGACCCGCTTGCACTCCTCGTTGGATTTTGCTGTGTGTGGACCTTTGGTTCACACGACATGTCAGCCGAGTGGCTTGTTGGGTGTTCAGATGAACTAGTAGTATTGAGTCCTTTTCTTTTATTGATGCCACGGGTACCTTCAGTGAAACCAGTGAAATTATAAAACCTTATACCAGGTTTATACTACAAACCAGTATATATGATACTATAAGCTACTATATATTGTGAACCTAATATAACATCTGAATCAGCTCTACTGTCTTTATCCAAGAAAACAAATTAAGAACTGTTTAAGCATAAAAATACAGGCATCTAAAGCCAAAACTAACTTACACAGTATCAAGCTTTTCTCCATTTGCCTTTCTACAAGGAAGCTTTGCTTACGTTTGCAACAGTGCACATATTGCGGTACTACAACCTCTTAAATAATGCAGTATTTCTCAATTTTTCCTGAACTTCTTGCACATGGGTAGCTTCTTACATCTTTCTTCTGACTTTAATTTTACTATCGTAATGGCTCACAGTACAACTGAAACACTTGCTTAAAAAAAAAAACCTAACAAAAACCAACAAACTAACCATATGGCTTTTACAAAAAAAAGAGGTGGTGAGTGTATATATAATTTTTAAACCAACTGAACAGCATTCCTTATATGCAATTCAGGATATAAAGCATCTGCTTAGATAGCTAATTTGGCTGCATACTTAGGTTGCCTATGCATGCCAGCAAAGCATTCATTACTGTTTTCATTAAAACTTTACCTGCAGCATGAAAGCCAACAATAATTTACTTGAGTTTTCCCATAAATAATGCAAAGGGATTGCTTACCTGCAATAAAACATATTTTGGCAAACTGCTACATGGAAATTAGGCTCACAGCAGCCCTCCACCACAATTACACCGCCCCGTGAATGAATGGCTGGCAAAGAGATACTTGCGGAGCTGAGAATCCAGCTTCATCTATCACCCCAAAATACCTTCCCCATCAAAGGTTCCCACACAGATTATTCTTACAACAGCAACTGCTCTCTGCTGCGTCAGGTCCTGCAGTAGCCTGCTCATGGCTTTGCTAATGATGTTTTTATACTTATGAACTAGGGGAGAAACACGGAAGACCCTGTTCACTGGACCTGCAGAATTAAACAGGCGAGGTGTGTCCACTGGGGCTGGGCAAGATACTCGCACTGCAGCAATAAATGTACGCTCTACCCAATGATACCAAAGGTACTCATCCCCATTGCAGTAGCCATGACTTAGATTTTTGTTCTGTCTTGCACTATTTTGGGTAGCCCAGCCAACCCGTGTTTTTTCTGCTCCTCTGGCCTCCCCACACCTTGCTCCGTCTTCCTCTCAAGTGCAGGAATAAATCGATGCTTTACATCAGAGGCGAAGTGTTACACACGTAGAACTGAGGGGAACTGAGGCCCAGGGCAGAGAGGGCAAGAGAAAACTGTGCTGAAGTAAGGATACCTCAGGGGAAGATGAAGGAGGAGGAGTTAGTATCCATGCACAATGGCCTTTAGAGGTGGCTGGTATCTTCCAGGCACAGGTTCCCAGGTCACAAAGATATCAGATCATCTGGCAAGCACTGGGTCAGGAAAGGAAGAGAGAAAAGCAAGGGAGAGCTCTACTCATCCCCACTCATCGAACAGCCCATGAAAATCCCCCATACATAAAATTCAATAGTGTCAACATAAACAGTAATTTCCTGGTATTTCTGGGTGGGGGGTAACTACTACCAAAGAAACAAGTAGTTCCATCCACCACTATGGCCTACAAGACGGCCAAAACCACCATGCACTGATGACATGACCGCAGACAGAGATACTGTCTGGACAGGCAACTGCTGGAAAGGGTAAAGCAGAGGGCTACAAAGATGATGAGGGGCCTGGGACATCTCCCTCATGAGGAGAGGCTGAGGGACTTGGGGCTTTTTGTCTAGAGAAGAGAAGGCTGAGAGAAGATCTGCTTATAAATGCTTATAAATACTTAAAGGGTGGGTGGCAAGAGGATGGGGCCAGTGTTTTTTCAGTGGTGCCCAGGGGTAGGACAAGAGGAAATGGGCACAAATTTGAATATAAGAAGTTCCATCTAAACATGAGGAGGAACTTCTTTACTTTGAGGGTGGCAAAGCCCTGGAAGAGGCTGCCCAAGCGAGGTGATGGAGTCTCCTTCTCTGGAGACATTCCAAACCCACCTGGACACGTTCCTGTGCAACCTGCTCTGGGTGGACCTGCTTTGGCAGGGGGGTTGGACTCGATGATCTCCAGAGGTCCCTTCCAACACCATGGGATTCTGTGATACACACGCTTTTCACCACAGTTGCCAGGGAAAGTGAAAAGGAAGCTCTGGGGTTAGGTATATTCTCTACATTCAGCAGTGAAATCTTGTCACCCCTGCCTCACCGGCCTACACCTCGCTCACTTCACTCGCCTTTGAGGATCATGCAAAATAAGAAACCTCAGTTTAGAAGAAGTTTTAGACTGAGGGCTGTGACCCTATCATGAAGAGATACCTCACAAGCAGAACAACCATCTCCCTTCTTTCCCAAGGAAATGCCAAACTTACCAGATCCATCCGATCCCAAGCACGGGGATGTCCGACTGCTCCTTCCAGTTCTGGCCACGTCAGTGTGGGAGCTGGCCTGATGCAAAGCTCCCAGATCGGACACCTGATGGCAAACCTGCGGCGTTCAGGTCAAACACGAGCCTGGGGTACGCCTGAAAGCAAACGAAGACAGAACTCATTGTCATTTAGGTTTCCATTGAGGGCTGGTTGTTTTTTTGGAGGAGGAGAGGACATGAGTTTCAAAATGTAAAACAGGGCAATTTGACCCCACAGGTTGAGAGCCTAAAAAAAAAAAAAGAAAACCCAAGGAAATTTAAACACACCTGACATTCAGGTGCTCGGTTATCATCTCAGAAAGTTGTACTGCACGCCTCCAGGATGTGGTCTAAAATAAGATATCGTGTTGTACCACAGTAACATGCCCTTCCTTTGAGGCCTAGTGTCATAGCACGTTACAATCGACGGCCGTGAAAAAAACCTCTATGCTGTAACACGAGATTATAAGCACGGTTTATCTTGATATTAAAATAAACCTTATCCACAGAACTGCTGGAACATCTTCACTTACTTCTGACTGCCTCAATTAACTGTGTCATGCTGACATTAAAGCAGAAAATCTAGGAAAAATCCAGACATCCTAGACTGAGGCTGGAGCCCACTCATAATACGTCGTTCATGTCTGCTGCAGAACAGGAATAGCTATCTCATTCTTCGCTTGGTTGATCTACTTTTATATCCTTGATTCAAATGGAGTTATGCAAACTTCATGTTTGCTATCAGGCTATGAAGAAGCCTATTGTAACTAGGATATGGTTTTCTTAGATGTAAATGCACATGCAAAATAGAAAGAGCTTTGATATTGAGATTTTTTTCCCCTGAGGTTCAAGTATTTTATCATTTTAATAATATTCCATTTTCTTGTTGCACTCACTTTTAAGATGTCTTTTGTATTAGCTCAGAGTATTATAATTCCTTTAAAATTCCTCTGGAGGGCACTATTACCATAACTATACAATTAGCTACAGATGGATGTAATAGAGATAAACACTAAATAGCCTTGTTGGCAGGAGGCAGAGTGTCTTTTAACCAAGATAGCTTCTTTACTGCTGCTTAGGTTTTTACTCTGCTTTAGAGGATATGGGATATCTCTTAGCTATAAAGAGAAAGAATTTAGAAATTATTATTGTAGAGGTTTGTCTTGCAAAAACGTGGTGTGGGTTTGCTTTTTTCCCGGTCATCACCTTTGTTAGTAAGTACTAGAATTTGGTTATGTCCTTCAACTTTGAAAAAGTGGTATTTCCAAGGCACAGCATGATTTGTGCCAGTTTGGATTAGGAAGGGATGGAGGAACTGATTATCTTGCAGACTTTTCCTGTTCTCTGTGGCGACTCCTGTATCCCCGAGGCTGGGCCGGTTACTGCGAGACCCGTCCTCCACTTTCCTCCCATCCACCAGAGCTGCCCTGTTCCACAGTGCAGAACAAGGTCACCTATTCCTCCAGGATTTTGAAAAGCCTGTCCAACATAAAGAGAGGGAAGGATAATATTTTGGAGCTAGGAAAGAGATTGTGACATACCAGTGTTTCTTAGTGTTTTTAGAACCGAGTAGGAATCAGAAATGAGCCTCACAGTTCAGAGGAAAACACTTTTGAAAACAGGATAGTCAGGAAAGCTTGGAAAGGTCACCTTTAAAGCAAATGTGTATATCTGATCTCGTCGCCCTCTTGTGATCATGCAGTATATTGCATCATCATTTTACTTGCTCTGACATTTTGCAGGGTAAAACAGTGGTGAACTGTAATCCTCAGAGTTCAGGTTTTGAGAATTTGGATCTTCTGGAAAACATCATAATTATGTACCCAAAATATTTTCTTTACTTGGGTTTTACTACTTCCTCTTGGTGGTTTGTTGTTGGTTTTTTTTTTTTTTTCTTTTATGGCTTGCACATGTAGTTGTTTCATCTATTTTCCAATTAGACTAGAAATTATTTGAGTAGGTGCAATACTTGTGTGAGAGTTTTTATAGAAGTAGCAAAGTAAGGTTATCACAGTGATGAGGGTCTTGGGATACTATATCATACAGAAGAAAATGATACTGATATAATGTGTTTTTAATTAGGCCATCAAGCAAAGAAAATAAGAGGGAAGGGTATATTTCAGTTATGGCAGGAGTTATACATAACAAGCTAATATTACCAAGAAAACATCAACACATACAGCTATAATAAAAACTATTACAATATAAAGAAATACAGGTTTCTAATTAACTTTTTGTGAACTTAAGTTTGGATTTGCATCAACATTTTCATTAGTAAAAACTATCACTGCTCTTTTTCATTGATCTCTTACTCATTTCTACCTGAATTATCTGTTACTAATTACCACCTACTTCAAAAATAGCCCCCACACTTGCATTTTATTTCAGGATCTTTCCTTCTTCCTGTCCTCTGCACCATCACACTGCACGTTGAACTCCTGCAGCTTCTCCTCCTAATCACTAGCCTTCAACAGCAATGGAAGCATTTTGTTTCAGATTAAAAGATTTTTTAAAACATACAAACGAATGGCATGAACTTTTCAAACAGATGTAAGAGGGAGAAATAAAAAAAAAAAGATAGGTCAGATTTTGGGTATACCAACCTTGACATTGTCCTTTTAAAGTACTCCCCAGGCAGCTTTAACTTTTGCAACCAGCACTCAAGCAGCCGCTCACCCCAGGGCCCAGTCAGCTTGGCAGGATGACAGAGGTCAGCATTTCACACGAATGAACAATTTCTCCAATATATAAGGCAAGCATTCACCTCGCTCTCTCTTTTCACCTGTCCTTTAAAGTTTAAACCGAGACTATCATAGGTACTGTGCACAATGCAGTGAAAATCCCTCTTTCTATTAACCCTTTGAACCCTTATGATGAGAAGTGATAGTCTTACAGTTTTAAACTGAGAGACAGAAGCCACAGAAGGGCTCCTCTTCACCCTTTCCCCCCACACCAGCTGCTTTTTCTTATGTACTTTCCTCACAAACAAACCCCCGTTATCTCTCTAACTCAATCACTGAGTATGAGAAAACCTTGCTGTTCTTCCAGAACGTTCAAAGTGTGTGCACGTGGTGGGGTCAAGTGTGAGCAGTACTTTGACCACATTCGCTTTTAGGATTAATACGTTTATTTCTGCTTTGAATGTGACTGAGTAAGAATAATGTGGTTTTTTTACTTACACGCAAAGTATTTTTGTGTGGGAGAGGGGAATCTCCATATAGCGATGTGGTTCACGAAACCACCAAGCAGTACTTGCAGTGAGACCAAATAAAACTGACTATGGTAAAAAACAGTCTTTTTAGCAAGTCCTACATCGAGGCACTAGGCAACATGCACAAATTTTAGTAAACTCAAAGGGGTTAGGGTTAAGTGATCACACATCTACAAGCTATAATTAACTCTTTAGTCCTAAAAACCAACAAGCACGTACCTTTCCTGTTATTAGCTGAATGGTCTGAACAGACATGGAAACGCTATCATTGATTTATCTACTCAAATTCTCTGGACAGTTCTCAGAACGCACCTGTTTGACTTTGCTTCAAGCTCACTGTTGAAGGAAGTTGAGAAGGAGAAGGCAAATGGAAGCCTGGACAAGGAAACCTGCATTGGTTCTGCCACGCTGTTCATAGCCAGCCAACTTCTGCACTCCCCAAATTCAAACTGAAATCAGATCAGGTTCTGCTTTAATCCAGCATGGAATGTTTATGAAAAAAACAAAAAAAAAAAGAGAGACATTCAGAAACAGTCTCTGGGCAGCTATTAAATATAAAATAACTGTTTAGCAAGATTCAATTAAAACAGATGAGATAAATTAGATTAAGGCGGCTAAGAAAACAGTAAAAGTGAAGCACAGCATTTATTGAGTACTTTACAGAGTTTAGGTGGGCTATAAAATAATCTTGTGGGCCCTGGAGCCACATGCTGAAGTGTGGCATCCCAAATTTCTGCACATAAGAAGAGTCCCCAGGGCTCTATTAACACAGTAGAAACAATTGCGACAGAGCATGCCTCCGGAGCTCCAGATCGTCGTAAGGGCCATTATGGTCACTGGTTTCATACCCCCCCAAAAAAAAACAACCTTTAAGCAGAGAAAATCATGGAAGAGCCATGAGACCTGAATTTATGACAACAAAGAGTTAAGAAGTTCAGAGCTTCTGGCCATCTAAGTTGTCCTAACCTCAGCGTCGTTCAGAAGATCAGGTAACTAAAATGTTAAGATGTGCAAGATTAACCATAAAGCCCGTGCTTTCATTGCACAAAGAACCACTTTGCCTTTTCCAGTCCGAAGACTGTAACTACGTGGACTACAGCCAAGCATCAGACACTCATTTGGACACATATACCAAATGAGGAAACATGGAACTGCAGATGCTGCCCCTCCTAGCTAACGAGAGAAGCTTAAGCCATCCTGATGCTGACAAGCCTACAGAGGCACCAGTGAAGAAAACTGTCTTGCATTGCCTTTTTTTTATTATTCAAGCATTTTTTTTTTCTTTTTATTACTCTTTACCTCATCTGAAACTATAAGCTCCAATGAACTGCTGAAGTTCAGTTACTATCTTTCTCAGTGCCACACTGTTGAATCCTTTTGTTGCACCACTGAAATATTTGGACAGGGCGAGAGCTATCTTCTTGCAGCTAGATACAGCCTGTTGAAAGACACCTGTAATACTCAAAACAAGGACCTTTTATAGAAATATTCTTTGTTTTGGTTTGTTTTGTTGGTTTTTTTCCCTCTCTTTTTGAATGACACTTTTTAGAAAGCTTGCTGAAAGAATAATAGGGTTTCAGGGCCCCCTTGTTCCTCCCATTTGCCAGAAGGCAAAAATCTTACGATCCATCCACATCTCTGAGGGCTGAATTTCAGTTCGAATTCCCTGGAGCCTGGCCTGAAGTGGATGTTGCTTCAGTGAATTCAATTTTCCAGGGTATTAAGAACTGAGAAAGTAAAATAGATGACAGGCACTGAGGGTGGAATTCTAGCTCCACTGGAGGTTAATGGGGCTTTCTGCCACCATCTTCAGGTAGGCCAGGATTTCACCCCAGCTTCGGGGAGCAGAGCAGAAAAATGCTATACAAGATTTAAACCTTTACCATGTAACGCTGAGTTTGGTAGTAAAACGTGAATAATGATGCTGACTTTGCACGTAAAACTCTTTGAAATGTATGGAAGGAAAGCACTATGTAAGAGTGTGGTATTAGGGATAATCCACTGCAATATTGAAAGAAATCAAGGCTATTTCTAAAAATTGCTATTTTAAGGATATTAACTCTTTGAAGAGGGTAGGAAAAAACAAGCCTTCTGAAAAAGCAACAGATGTTCATATTCTTTTCAAGGTGGAAGGCACTTGAGCAATACAAGACAGTCCTAACACTTGACAGTCCAAGTTTGTCCCATTCTAAACACAGTTTTCCTCAGCAGAGCCATAGTACCAGAGCAGAAGAAAAACAATTTTATATAATGTGATGGAGAAGCCTCATCACTTAGACCTCCCACAGTCAAACAGACAAAAAGCCGCTGGAACTGGAGACTAGAGATCTCAGCATGCTTTCTTTGCTCTGCCACAGTCAGGCCTCCTGTGAGATTTGGAGTAAGTCCATTTCCATCTCTCATCTTCCTGTTGGCTCACCTCCCTCTCTTCTTATAACTGGGGAAGATTTTAAATAAATTTCAGTCTAAAAATCTCTGAAAACCTGTTTCTAGATCTATGTTGTATTCTAAATCTAGTATCTAGATACTAGTGTCTAAGGGGATACTTCTTACCACGTTTCTTGTCTCTGTTTCAGGAATGTGTTTTACAAGAGTCATATATAATTGTGGTCTCGAACTTCACTGTAGATTTTAGGGTGCTAACGTAACAAGCAAAGAAAAGAGAATCTAAATCTGTTGTAGCTTGGAGTCAACCAGAAAGTTATTGGAAGCACATTTGGTCACTTAGTAAGGAATTACCAACTGCTAAAACTCATTTTGACAACTAGAAAAACACTTTTGATGTACAAGAGGTTTTTGATGCTACGTATTATCCTCAGAGAGGAAAATGAGGAGAAACGTAGAAGAAATCATTCTGTAATTCCAACTCACATATAATTTCATTGGTCTGAATATTTTACCTTGATCTCAGTGGTATGAAAACACATTAAGATACAGGGTGTCTTAATACTACCAGATGCAAAGAAGAAAGGAAATTAAGAAAGAAAAACGGCAATAAAGAAATCAGGCAAAGCTGTATGGCAATGGATCAAAAAAAAATCAGGAGCAAAGGAAAGAGCAGCAAATACAGAGGGGAGCAAAAGAGATAAAGCCATCAGAGAGGGCAGTAGAGGATGGAAAAAGAAATAAGCAGAGGAAGGAAGGCATTATCTAAAGCAGAAGTGCAGTGGAGGCAAAACAATATTTAAACAGAGCAGAGATGTCACAGAAAGAGAAAACAAAGTTGGAGAAAGAAACTGATAAATTATGAAAATGGGGTACAAAAGAGAATAAGGAAAGCAAAAGGAACTGAAGCAGAGAAACATAATAGAAAAAGACATCACTTCTGGGAATGCATTTAATTCCAATCAGAAGGTGGCTTGAGGCCTACATTTACTTGACCAAATTCCCAGGGAATTATGGAGAAAAAAAACCAAACCAACAAAAAAATCTAACACCCCCCCAAACCTCATGTACTATGACAGGTTCTGGATAACATCATTACAAACTGCCTTCCAATGCCTTTAGGCTTTCTCTGGGCTACCTGGGTTTCTCTCTTCTCTTATTCCTCCAACATTTTTGCTAACCTTACTTTACCTCCCTAGCTGCCTTCCTGCACCCTCCTCCCTTTGCACTTCTTTTTTTTTGTTTGCTATTTTTCACCTTGATTTAAACGGACAACTATAATGAATGCTTGTTTCTAACCAACAGTAACTGACTGAACGATGACAGCATATCCAAAAAAAAGGTGTCAAGAAGAAACAAGAAGCCAAGAAGTCAGTGCAATTCAGTACTTTTTCTTTTTTACTGCCAACTCTGGCTAAACATTCTCATCCACACGTTAAGTATTACAAGTTTCTCACGGGAAAAAATGTTAAAAATCTTACACTTTGAAGTGTGTGAATGAACAGCCCTGGTAACTTCAACCAAAATTGATTTTGAGGGGTTTGGCTTTTTGTTTGTTTCTTTTTAATAACTTTTTCCGTAATGCTGCCCCAGCTATGCTCTTTTAGCTCCTCAAAAGTCCATTAGCAATGAGGAAACAGCTTCTAACTCCACGACCAGCTCTGCAAAACTGGGTCCCATTTCAGTATTAAAATACTTGGCCAGAACGTAAAAGTCTTACAGCCACAAACATAATGCTTTTGAGACCGCATTTGATTCTATTGTTCCAACACCATTCCATTTCAATTCCAGCATTTGGTAACATTAAAAATAAATAAATAAATAAAAATTGAATTAAGTTCAGCAGGCTGCTTCGGCAAAGCAAGCTCTTAGCAAGAACTCTTCCCACTCCATTCTTTGCCGTGAAGAAAGGAAAGCAAACCAGACTTGGAGCACTAATGAAGCACTTCAAGAATTAATGGTATGCATGTGAATGTGATGTCGTTAAACGTTATTCATTACAGCTTCTGATTAACATCCATCTTGCTGAAAAGAGTGACAAGACCTTGATGCTTGGTGGTTCAGGATTTTGAGCTAAGCAAAGCTATAAGAATTAGTGCACTGTACTAACGTAGTTTTAACCATCACATTGTATTTAGTATATAGTATGGCAGATTTAAGGGGCAGGAGGGTAACTAATTAAGACTTTCTTTCCTCCTTGTATAAAACTCTGATTGGAGTGGCTCACGCTGGGACTCCACACAACATGAGTGAAGCTCTCTATTTCAGTGACATCTGTTATGCATGAGTATAGCAAAAATTGATGCCTTCCTATGTGAAAGCAGCTTTATAAACAGGATAAAGCCTGTTTCACTCACCAGGCCCAGTTCTGGAAGTGCAGAAAGGCTTAGCAAAGTTTTGAGCAACGGTGAACTTGCACCATTCCCATGGTGAACATCCCTATATAGAGGTAACTGGATTTTTCAACTCAATCTCTGTTCTCTGTTAAAGTTCTTAATCTCTCAAATCCAATCTCTCAAATCTTAATCTCTCTCTTAATCTCTCAAAACCAATCTCTCTTTTGTGAGAATATAAAAGTTGCTAGAGTACTTTTTCCACCAGGAAAGTTTCTAAGCTCTAGGTTTTCCGGTTAAAACCAGAGAAAGCACTCCAGGTGACGATCACACTGAGCCAGAATGGGAACCAGTCTTTTATTCTAGGGGACTTTAAAAAGCAAACAAGAAAACAAAAGCACTTCAACTTAGTGTAGAAAAATACTTTTGAACATTTTCACATGAAGCAAGCATTTTCTGAACAGAAAACCAGAAAAGGATTGCAGCCCTGATCACTGAACTGAGCGTTAAACAGGACAAAACTCAGGCAAGTGAAAAATTACAAGCATGATCCGTAAAATATTCTGACAGCTGGACACAAAGTAAGCCTCGCTACTCAAAGTCCAAGAACAGAGTCCAACTGTGCAACTAGAGCTGCTCAAATTGCCTGACAGAGATGGTTCGGTGACTGGTTTTTCCCACAAAAGAAAACGGGCATGCAGCGCCCGCTCACACTAATTTCTGCTTGTGCAGCTGAAGTTGTCCATCCGACCCACACACGGCCTCCGAGCTAACGCTTCTTCAAATGTAAGCTTCAGAAATATTACCGTTTTCTCCTTATAACATACCAGTGAACCATCAAAGCAACGGACAGAGGGAACTGCTGAGCATGAAAACCAATCATTGCTAAAAACTTCACTTAACTTAGAGCAGAGAAGGAGGACTGTGAACACCAGGGGTTACAGATTTTAAATTCAAGCAAACAAGACTGTTCATAGGTTTTTAATAACTACCCCATCTTTACAGTCTATAATTTCCACATAAAATGAGAAGAAGTATCTCCTCAGTACAGGCTGTGTAAATCTAACCTGTCGTAAACTGGTCTCAGTGGTTATGAGCAGAAACAAATACCACCTAGGCAGCTGAGCACCACACAAGGTATTCTCCTTTTGACCAGGTTCACCTCATCTCGAACAAGTTTCTGCTCATAGATCCAGACGCAAGTAATTTCAAAATTACCACTTTCCAAGCGCGGATGAGTATGCAAGACGTGCTCTGTGAAGTGAAAGCTACTGTGTTTGCACAATTCTTTTGTGCACGTAAATCATGCCGATTCCAAACAATGAGTTTGCTTACATATATTTAAATTGCATGAAGGTTAGATCTGGTGTAGGTTTTTAAAATCTTGCGAAAGAGGACTCATTTGGAACCCACTGTCCTCTTATTACTAGTGCTTTAAACTTAACTCATATGAGAGATGTGAAAGGAAGCTAAGTGGCCAGTGCTGTAGAATGAGACAGATCCCACAAACAGGCCTGCTATGCTGTAATTAATTGTCAGTGCTTAAAAAACGAAGAGGGTACAAGTTCAGCACAGCGCACCAGGGCACACCATTCCTGCAGTGAACACTAAGGTCAACAGCTTGGACACTTCCCTAAAAATATGCACATTTCTCAGCACATTTCTTTGCTGAATAGGGATGAGCTGGTCCCCAATCCAGCAATCCATTACGGTGACAAAGTAGCTCTTAGTATGCCCAGGAACACGCACGGCAGCAGCAAGTGCTGAGCTGCAGCCAAATTCTGTCTCTAAGTGAGATAAAATCAGATCCAGGAGGCTAATAAGATAAGGATCAGTGCTCTGCGTACATCTATTCATCCATCAGAGCACCGCTTTAAGTACAGAAAAAATAAAGGGTATATGGAAAAAGTAAAGGGCGGGGGGGGGAAATCCCTCCTTAGATATTATTTATGTTTCAGAAATTTTGTGAGAACATTGAGTAGTTATTGTCATTGTCAATAATACTTTCTGAAGGTGTTGACTAGCATGATAAGGAAGAAGCTGTGTTAAAGCCAAGCTATTAACTGCCTTTCACTCAAGTCCCATTCTACAGTAGAGTGCTTTCACAATAGCTGCAAGAGGCATGTTTATAATTGTAAATAAGACATTCTCAGTCACATATTTTCCACATCCCTATATTTTTTTTTTACTGTAAATTCCTTAAGGCAGAGACTATTATTAATGCTAAATATATTAAAATTCAAATCAAATAGCAATAAGGAAAATAAGCAACAAGTTAATTAAACTTGCAAGCAACACCGCATTGGAAAATGTTGCAAACACCCCTAAGGAAAATTCAGATTATAGAAGTACCTGAAGAAATTGATCAAATGGGCAAAGAAAAAGTTTTTAACTTGGAAATAATACTAGATCCTCAATTTGTAAGCTTGAAATCATGTGCTTACTGGGGAAAAAAACACCAAACCAAACATTTGCAAGGGATTCAGCCTCTGTTTTTACCTCTGGCTGCAGAAGAGCTGACCTCCTGGGAAGCATTCTGCCAGAGCTGCTCAGTCCTTTGCCTAAGGTGACTGAAATCCTGCCTGGACGTACACTAGCATAGGTCTCTGCCCTTTTTCTCTCAGCCAGCCCTTACTCTCCTGTTTGTTGCTAGCTGACTCACAAGGCTAGTCTGTGTGTCCCGTCCAGAGTATTAGGTACAGGTGCACTCCAGGGAAACAAATGCCACCACATGAATGACTTCCACACTTTAGTGCGGGAATTAAGAGTCCTTTGCACGCTTAAGAATAATCAAGAAAGTTGCATTTTTCAGAGAAATACAGGCTGACAGATCATAGAATCGTCTAGGTTGGAAGAGACCCTTGGGATCATCAAGTCCAACCATCTACCCTACTCTACAAAGTTCTCCCCTACACCATATCCCCCAACACCACATCTAAACAACTCTTAAACACATCCAGGGATGGTGACTCAACCCCCTCCCTGGGCAGCCTATTCCAATACCTGACCGCTCTTTCTGTGAAAAATTCTTTCCTAATGTTCAGTCTAAACCCACCCTGTTGGAGCTTGAAGCCATTCCCTCTCGTTCTGTCATTAATTACCTGTGAGAAGAGACCAGCACCAACCTCTCTACAGTGTCCTTTCAAGTAGTTGTAGAGAGTGATGAGGTCTCCCCTCAGCCTCCTCTTCCTCAAACTAAACAGTCCCAGCTCCTTCAATTGCTCTTCGTACAATTTATTCCCCAGGCCCTTCACCACCTTCGTTGCCCTCCTCTGCACCCGCTCCAGCACCTCAATATCTCTCTTGGACTGAGGTGCCCAAAACTGGACACAATACTCGAGGTGTGGCCTCCCCAGTGCTGAGTACAGGGGGACAATCACCTCCCTACTTCTGCTGGCCACGCTATTTCTAATACATGATTCTAATAGATGATTACAAGGGATGAAGATTCCACCAAAACACAGAACACAGGTTCTTCTTACAACAGGGCCTCATTCAATCTTCTGTGAAGAGTAAGTCCCTATTACCAGGGGAACAGATAAAACTAAAAATTCTGTCCTGCGGGTCCAACTCAAAATACACCTTTAGACCCAGTTTTCATAACTGGAATTTTTTAATGAAATTTGACCATATCTGTGCGTCAGTTAAGTTTTGTATGTGCTTCAGGCAGGTTTTGAAAACCTATTACTATCATCAGGATCCCCATACCTCCAGCTTCTATTAAGGAAATCAGTGCATATCTCATGTTACTGCTGACACTATTAAAAGCAACAGACAAGCACAGTGATGATCGTAGCATGAACACTCTCCTGCAAACAGTCAGCATGAAAGCTTTGAAGTTCAGTTAACAGAAATCTTCACAGTTGTGGTGCCTAGCTAATTAGTTGCGCCTAATTCATTATACAGAGATAGCAACTTTCTAAAAAAATAACACAAATATCAGGGGTTTTCATTTCTTTGTTAGTTTCAATAGAGGCAGAAAGAGATTTCAGGGTTTTCACAGCTAGCGACGGTATAAATCGGCCTTGGCCTCAGAAGAAAAAACCCAAAGTATATTTTAGGCAGATAGCAAGAAGATTCTTTGAAGTAAATTCATTTTCATGCTAAATCATGAAAAGTTGGTATAAAAATTGTTTAAAGTGTTTCTTATTTAACAGAAATTTAGCATTTATAAAGAAAAAGCCAGGTTGGCAGACCAGGGGCTGAAGTGTTTTCAACCCACTAAAGAGGCTTGGTATGGGCAACATATCCATACTACTGGCAATATATCCAGAATATTGACAATAAAACTCTTCCTAGAGCTGAGGAGAATCTCTTTTTGGAAAGATGGCAGCTGTCTTTACTATCCTTTCAGTGTTTGTCAGCTCTTTACCGAGATGCCATTTCCAACACACTTCTAATTCAACTAGACCTGAACAAACCATATGAAAAGGACTGATACTACAGATTCAGGCTAAAAAAACTCCTTCTGGCAACAAAGTGCTATATTACCTTCAAAGAAAGGCAAAACACATAAGGGTCAAGGGCTGAAATCCTAAAAATCACCTAAGAGTTGACATCCAAGACTGGCACCTGGTGGCACTGGACAGAAACTTGAGCTCAGGGCTCAGCTATTGGATCTCCTCTGTGAACTTAAGTCCTTCAATTCCTCCATTTGTTTATTCCTGGAGGTTGACAGTGTGAAAGTTTAAATTTAGAACACCATACATATTCGTGGGGTTGGGAGACGGAAGGGGACTTTTAAGGACTTGACTAGAAAATTCAGTCCAAGTTCATTAGTAACATGTACATGATTAAACACAAACCAAATGGTATTGGATAGGGTACCACTTTCTCCCAGTAAAGAAACACTAGAGACTCTTTACCAGTAAGAAGTGAGGATTTTTAAGAGATGAGCCCAAATACTACACCACATATTCACGATTGCCATTAACTATTTATAACATAGAAGCATTGAGATGTCTGTATTCTTTATTTTATATACGCCTTGTTATCCTGACTTCACATGTATTTACTGCTCCTCCATTCCATACACCCAGAAAATTTATCTCTAGAGCTTCTTCCTACCACTGATGTGTTCTTTGCCATTTATCTTCTATAACTACTCTAGTTCCTGTACTTTTTCTTCTGAGAAATCTATCAGGGTTTTTTTTTCACTCCTTTGCCTCATTTCTTGGGCAAATCTGCATGTTCAGTGAAGTGAAATAAGTGATGGCAAAAAAATCATCATGTGATGATGAAAGTTTAGGTTAAAGCAAGTCTGGCTTTAATGAAAGCTTTGCATAAACAGTGCACTAGCTTCCATGTCCAGCTATACATCCCTGTCCATATAGAGATCAGAGTATTAGAGCATGTTTGGATAGCATCTTTATCAATGGAGCTCTGGGACTACACGCATTCAGCAATTAGCATTATCTGCTTCTGCTTGGGTTTCACACATTTTGGAAAAAGATCAGGAATTACATCTACATATATATACACACACATATTGCAACGCAGAAGACTACTGGCAAGAGATACTATTTAGAGAAGGCTCTAATCATATTCCTCCGAGAAAAGAAAGAGCTTTATAATTTCTTTTTCGTTATTCACAAGTGTACATTAGGAAGAAGCTGAAGGTGAAAATTTGACGATTTAACAGTCAAAATGCAAGACCTCTTCTGAGCTGGTGGGAAACTACTTTACTCTTGTGATGCAGGTTGAACTTCCACAGATGAGCTTATGCAAGGATAATATATATTTCTTTCTTATTTTCCATTTACTGCAGTACTTCTTTTTTGCCTTCTGAAGAAATAAGAGTTGCATTAAAAACTTTACCACTGTCAGATATATTTATTTTAACAGTGGAAAAAAGTTTGAGGAACATAGGAAAAATCAATGCCTCATCAATAGCAGCTGAATGTAAAGTTCAAGCAACTCCTACATCATGTTCCCAGCTTTAGTTATATCCAGTTCTTCATTTTCCAGCCAAGTAACCTCAAGTTCTTCACTTTAATTTTATTTTTTATTACTTCCATTTTCCTGTGAAGGCCCAGGGTATCCTTTACCAACATTACACGTAAATGCCTAGCCCTTTTAGCTTTCTCATTTAGACTATTATCATTCTGATTCAGAGCTTGCAATTCCTTTCCAAAGGTTGATATTTGAGCCTCCAACTTTGGCACAAGAAGTTCCCGTGCCTGATATTTCACATTAATCCCTCCTCCTAATTCTCTAATCATCTCAAATGCCACATGAGATGGACCCTCAGAGGACAAATTCGCTGCTAATGTTCCTGCCCTGCTTGTGAGTCATCACAAGTTAGGGACTAAGAAACTGTAATTGAAAAATGCTTCCCTGCAACTTCTTCCCGTGAAACATTTTGCCTGGTCAACAAATGATGCTCAGGGGATTTCTGCCTTCTCAATATCATCTCACATGCCAGAAATAAAAGACTATTGAATCAGAAAGTTGAGGTAAAGCCTATTTTAAGAAAAACAAGAAAAAACAAGCATAGAAATTCCTAGGAAAGTAAACTCACATTTCTCAAGCTATCAGAGTTTAACTCTTACCATTACCAAATTCTACAGCGGCAGCAAGATGTCCCACCTGAGATTTGGACCTCATTCTGCCATCTGCTGCATGAAAACATGGTGAAAAAAACAGTTCCTTCTCTTAGGAGTTTAAAATCTATATAAAACCAAATACAATAGAAAGTACTCAGAGTAAATGCATTTATATGGAGTTGTCCTGCTCTTAGTTCAGGCAACACAGTCGAGGTCATTTCTAATGTATCTCAAGTCCACCACCACCACCCCTTTTGCCAGTAGTCAGAAGTCAGGAAGGAAACCAACTTCAAAAGACGGGGCAAAGATTGCATCAGAAATGACACCCAAGTCAGAAGCGAGGTGAGGGTTAAAACAAAGACCTCACCAGTTCCAGAAACAATACGCCATTTTCCATCCTCCCCATGGACTCTGCTACCTCTGCTCAGAAAAAAATGAGGCTGTACTTCACCAGTGCAAAGTTGGTTTGTCTGGGACTGTTAAGACAATGCACTATTGAGCAGTGGTGTAAAGACGGAAGAATCTGTTCTGCCTGTGCTGTCACACAGCTGTTGTTCTGAGACGCGTCTTTCTCTGTTGTCCTCAGCCCTGATACTCATTCAAACTTTTGATAAAATACCAGCGCTGAGACATGAGTGATTTGTCATCTTTATACCCTGTAAATGCAGCATAAAAATAAGTTAGACTGATTGAGATTACACTGTTGAGGCAAAACAAAATAGGGATCAAATCCAAACTGACAGCTACATGAATTTTATTAGTTTGAAGAGAAAAATTTATGAAAAAACTCTAATCCAAAAACCAATAAAGCACTTTGCCAAATATGATGTTATCTGAGACTCGTCATATTAAAAAAAGTTCTATTAAATCCACCACTTTCAAGTTCAGCATCAAAAACACTCAGTTTAAATGATATTTCTGTCATTTTTTTTCTTAGCCTTCATGAAAAATTTACTATACCGTGCTTAGAATTACTTGAATAATACATATCTTGTTTTAAATTCAAGTTATTACATGCACTTGTAAAATGCTATTTGATTTGATTTTTCCTCCCACACCTTAAGCAAAATATGTGACAATTTTGTTTTCTCTTGGGTAGCATGTATACGAGCTAACCCATTCCTATGGGATATTCAATTGCCAGCTAATCCAAAGCTATTTCTTTTAGAATTGCATGCAATGAAGTTAATGGACTCAAGGGGCTTCTCTTTTGGACTCCAGTGTGCATGTAGTTGTTTTTTTTTTTCGCTTGGGTGTTTTGGGGTGGTGAGGTTTTTTTAGATAAAAAGGTCCATAACGTATTTTCGCTTTTCTAGACTTCACACTAACAAAAATTAAATTACAACATTGCAGCAGCACGACTAGCAACCCCCACCACCACAAAGGTTTTGGTCTTGCAAGGTGACCCACGCTAATACATCTCTGTTCTTTTTCAGAGGCCTCTTTGCTTCTATCAGGGTTTCATGCAAGTCTAATGAAATTCACCATACCTTTTACAGAGGTATAAAACTTATTGTTAAACTAAAAGAAAAAAAAAATAAATCTCACAATTACATATGCATCACTGCTACTTTGCTCCTCCCACCACCTCACTCCTCTCCTTTTCTCATATGGACTCGTTCTCAGAACAGGGTCCACCTCCTCTTTGCCTCTGTTCAATAATTTTACATCTCATTTTTCCAAACTGCAACCTAGAATTGATTCTGGTGCTGATACGCTTGACTCAGTGGGTTCTTGAGAAATAATGGCGTTTTCATCCCCATATTGGAGAGCTGACATCAGCGACGGTCCTAATTCTAAACAGCAAAGTAGGTTTCATCCTTTTGATGCCCAAAATATCACAAGGTCAAAAAGATCTGGTAGAAAGGGAGGGAAAGTCTCTCATCTCAACTTGAAGCAGTTCTGTTCAATTCCTTAACTCTTAACGAACCCCACAGAAAAATGTAAGCGTACAAATGCGTTCTGACTGATTAAAAAGAGGATATCCCAAGAGCAGCTAATTTAATATTAGATCAAATGAACTGGAGTTGAAATTACCATGTTTTTGTTGACTATTTTAACATATTCAGGGAAGGCATAGGGATCTTTACATATTTCTGAGTCTCTTTGTAGTATCATTCCTCATATGTTATACTAGTCAGTGTGGAATACAGAGATTTGAAGGGATGAGGGGGTGGGAGAAATTGTGGAGTGGATTACTGATGTACCCCAGAGAAGTTTATTAACGTGATAAAAGAAAAATCCTATCATAATTCATTTTCTATTTTTTTTTTCTGCACTGTTAGACTGTGGAAACCTCTAACAATAAAACTATCTAGAGGACTTGTTGCTTTTGTAAGAACTAGTATCTCAGCTTAATGTACAATCGAATTGTCAGAGAAGCCACAGCGCTCTTCCGCCTCCTCATTCCCCATGTGATCTCTAATTAAAATTAAAAAAAAAAAAAAAAAATTGTCCAAGACTTGCAGGAATACTTTCTGGCAAATTTCTGGCAAATGAAGAAATCATTACAAGAAAATGCAACTCTGCTTTACAACTTAGCTCTGTTTTTTTCTTTCAGAGGAGCAGCAATGCTTTTGCATGTTAGTTAGGCCCATAGATTTTTTTTTTATTTTTTTTTTTTGTTACAGCAAGATGGGAAAGATCAGGAACTATTTTATTAAAAATTTGACAGTGAACAGTGCTTGGGGTGTACTTCAATGGTACAACTTGACTGTGCGCTGAGCCACTCCTGTTCGCTTCAACCAACTTATTTCGAGTCCAGGCTTAGAGCATCTCATCAAGTGTCTATGGCTTTGGACGTAAGCTGGAAATGTGTGGTTTCAGTTTAATTCTGGCTGGAACCCAACCATTTCACAGCAGACCATCCTCATTTCTCCTACATCTCTTTCTAAATTGATAAAAAAAAAATTCTTCTACATTTTACTAAGAAAAAACATCCTAAATCCAGGGACTATGGTTCCAGGAGAACATAAATAGTGAGGACTGAGCAGCACAAGTTATTATTTTACTCTGAGTACCTTCACAAGATCTCAGAATCATCCAAAACTAACAGAGCAAATGAGCGTTATGCATGGATACAGTGCCAACTGTGGCTAAAGGTAATGAAAATGGAATTTAAAAAGAAAATAAAAACTGTGTTTGTTTTAAGCGGCCAAAAAGAGGAGAGATATATTTCCTTCTAGCTTTTTTCTAGAAGATTGAAAGAAGATGGACTACAATTCTATGGTGCAGTGATGGCTCAAGGAAAAGAACATCTACGAATAACCAGGGAGACTAGACTCATTTTACTGGATAACAAAAAAAAGAATTCCAGTAAAACTGCGATCTGTGGAGGTCAGCCATGACTCTGTTAACAGACTAGTTCTTGTCTTCGTCACACCAGCAAAGCCAGACGTTCCCAAAACTTCTTCCCAAAAACTATGCGGGTTTATCCATCACCCCATTACCAGGAAAAGGAAGGTGAGCAGTCAGTTAGATCAAAGGTGGTCACTCGCTTTTGCTCAGAGACAAGCGATCAGTAAAGTGAAAAAAACTGGGAGAAGAAGTGGAAAGGAGCTTTTCCTTTCTAGTCCCTAAC
The DNA here is from genome assembly GCA_013399435.1 of Arenaria interpres. Lineage (NCBI taxonomy): Eukaryota > Metazoa > Chordata > Aves > Charadriiformes > Scolopacidae > Arenaria > Arenaria interpres. The sequence goes on along the minus strand of VXAK01001477.1, from coordinate 2,477 downwards.
ATCATCAGCCATGAGCAAACACACAGGAGAATTGCTGAGGAGAAAGAGGGCAGCGAACCGAGGCATCTGGCAGACGTGTGTCCGTCTTTGCACAACGTTAGAAGCGAGGACAACTACACCTAAATAGCAAATGTTATAATATATTCCTCTAACCTAAAAAACAACAAAGGGAGTAAGAAAAAAAGAATCATAGGCAATGACAGAAAAATCTTTTCAAATGCAATTGCAGCCGAAAGGGAAAATTTCAGGACCCGGTACCAGGCCTACACCAAATGCAGCTGATTTTTGAGACCGTAGCGTGAGAGAACATGGAGGTTATACATGAGATCTGCAGTAGTGGAGACCAGAGTTACATACTGAGGTACAGAAATAATTTAGGAAAAGAAATAAATAATAATTAAAAAAATAAATCAATGTAATGATAAACTGTACTAAAAAAATTGTCAATCTCTTCAGAATTATGAAGCATTACAAAGCGAACGGCTCTAGAAAGACCTGTGACTTGTAAAACAGATGAGAATTTTAGACAGTTGAGGGCCGAATACTCAAAGAAAGAACATGCTCATATTTGACAGGACAGAAACGTCAGCCTAAAAAGATCTCTTGCTTCTAGTGTTAATCCAATTTCACCACACATTGTCAGGGTGTGGGGCAACCCCCAAACGCGCACCAAGCTCACACTTACATCGCTGTTGCAGGTGAGGGAGGACAACCAACAACTGTAAGTCATCGTGGAAGAGTCATGTTTTATTTGCTCTGGTTGTAACATGGAGCAACATCTTCCACTATTTGTGGATTCTCCACAGCTCACTGAAATCAGAGGAAGGACTACCACTGTTTGGTCTTCAGCTCTACGTGAATCTTAAACCACTAACATTACCTCAGATGGAAAGTCTTACATAAAAACATAGTTTAAAGAGATTTTTCAGTTAAATATTATTCTATATGCTTTAATTTTTTTTTAGAAATCAGTTATGTGCCTACTGATGATCAGCTCAAGGAACTCATTATCTAAGAGGATACACAAACAACTCTGGAAATAATTATTTATGGGGCTATTCAATATACATATCATGGAGGCATTCTTCCAATTGTGGAAGGCAGATCAGACACTTTCAAACTTTTTCAATTCTGCAGCAAAGCATATACTGTTCTGCAAAGGGTATGCAGACTCTTTTAGTAACATCCTCAATGAGCTAAATTATTTCATATCTTTGATGGGACCATTTCAGTCATAAGGCAAAAGAAATGGAAGTTCACCAATTTACCTCTCAACTATTATCACTGTCTTGACTCCATGTATTGGAGCAAGATTTCACCATCCATAGCTGTGTAAGCTCATGTACAGTTGTATTCAAACTCAACATGTATCAACTGGTATTGCCTAATTTCAGTGTCATCTGAAACTTCTTCTCACCTTTGCCATCTTCCTCCAAAGTCTCACTGTTTTTATTAAAGACCAGTATCCCAAATAACACACTGTTAGTCCGCTGACACCTCGTGACCATTTGGGAGTGAAAAAGAACTATTACCTCCAGGTAATTCCTGTTTATAAATCCCAAATAACACTTTGGAATTTTTTTTTTCCCCCTTTTTTTTTTTTTTCCTTCTTAATAACAATTTAATATTGACCAGTACAATTTGGAATCTACAGCAGCCAGATTAAGCTTCTGAGTACTGTGGCACGGCCAAATACGCTGCCTGCCCCCTCCTTATCCATGTTCTTGTTCGTATTTTCAAAGTATGCCACCTAGCACTACTACTTATTTCCTGGACCAGGTAATTTCTCCTAGATGATTTCTACAAAGCATGAGGAATATTTTGAATTTCAGTCTGACAACATAGCATATTCACTTATTCTCCCATTCTGCACAGGCTTTTTCAAACAGCTAAAATAAACTCAGCCTTCCAACAGCAATTTCATTTGAACAATGTTTCAAGTTCTCTGTTCAGAATGACACCCAGGACAGAAGGGGTTTTTTATCTCCTTTTCTAAACCAATGGGATAGAGCTAGGAATCACGGATTCAGGGTGTTCTGGAAGAACTGCTTTCTCTCATGGCTTCTTCAATCCCCACAGGAAGGAAGCAAGCAAGGATTTTGGATCGATTATTAGTTATGCTCAAGGTGACTGTTGAGGGATATTAGTTGTTTAGGATAATTAAGTTTTAATTAGAACAAATTATTTGGGATAATATCATGTGATTTGTGCTGTTTTCTTAGCTTTACTTAGCATGAGAGGCTAGATTTGCTGAAGCCTGTAGGGCGCAATAGAGTTATTTTTCTCAGTAATCTTCCTAGCAGCTAGTACAGTGCTGTATTTAGTCTTTTAGTATGGGGAAGAAGTTGATATCACACTGATGTTTTCGTAGTGTTTTTCCCAAGTCTGGGACTCTTCAGTTTTCCATATTCTGCCAGCGAGTGCAGGTGCCTAAGGAGTGTTAAGCAGAAGACAAGGAGGCTCCAACCCTCAGCTGA
>VXAK01001476.1:0-60253 GCA_013399435.1 Arenaria interpres | reverse complement strand
ACTATCTGCATAAAACAACTTTTTTTTAAACTGTTTTTCTTTATTTTTTAAATCACTGCACAAAGTGACCATATTGTTGTCTTAGTCTTACTTTACAAACTTATAGACATTCAAAATACTTCTGGTATGGTAACAACATGAATTAAATAGTTTTCACAGAAGAAAAGTAGAGCATACCTAATGAGACTACAGCATAAAACACAATTTTTTCTATTAGGTTTTCAATGTTTGCCAAAGATTTGCTAAAGATGGCTACTTTTCCTTTGGAAACCAAATCTATTACTGATTCAGACATTTTTCATACGCAAGAGAATCTGATACCCACATACATGAACACACAATTATAGTCCCATCATAGGCTTCAGATACCTGAAATCTGTTACCTTGATGTAGTCTGATTATAGTGAGAAACCTGATATTCTCTTACCTAGAACACAAACAAAGAAATTGTTATAGATTAATTCATAGCATTATTCAAGTCATACATTTTGCACATTAATGAAGAATGAACTGCATGCAACCAGCAAATTAGGTAAACTATTTAGTCGTAAAATGGTCTTTAGCATTAATACGATTCAAGAGATTTGACAGCAAGTTCTACCACAGCCTTGTCATTTCTTCTCCTTGGATGACTATAAACTGAATCTTTTCGGTCAAGTCAAGTCAAAAGCCAAATCTCACAATAAAAATCCAAGATCCATGTTTGTATATATCTTGGTATGATTCAAGTTCTTGTCTTTCAAACTTTGTCCAGTGTGCATGTGACAGCGCTTCTACAAATGGACACACATATACTATTTTTCTTGGAAAGTGTAAACTCAAAGGCAGCTTTTATACTCCTCACTCCACACTGATTTTTTGTCTAATGGTACCTACACAAATACTTTGGTGTCTTTTTGTCTTCCACTTTCTTTTTCCAATATCCAGCCAACAACAAAAATGTACAGTGAAATTTTGTCAGCAGTATAAAGTGTCTTGAAGCTCAAAGAATATCTGAGAAGTGGTGACACCTTCTGTTTATAAAGTGTATATATTAGGAAATATGTATGTTTCTAAATATTCTGCCCTTTAAATGGTACGCATTCTTTTAAGCAAAGGAACTTTAATGATGCAAGCAACAGAGGAACTACAAATTCTTTCAACTGCTTGACCTATGGAACATATGGATTCCTGGCACAACTGAAACTTTGTTCTTACAAGCTGTTCAACACTTGTGTGGATTACTGGGGCCTCAACCAAGACTGCAAAGTTGTTCACTTTTTACCAGAGTTTGCTCTATGAAAAAAATAAAACAAAGGATCCCTTAATTTAGAGCTGTAGGCCTAAACCACCAAGGCTCACTATGCTAGAATCTACATTTTTGTGTGAGAGGGATTAGAAAATATCAACAAATTATAAAGTGCCATCATATTTAAGATTCTGCAACAACTTTCATGAAATTGTACTGAAGCTTTGAATTTAGTTTTAACTTCTCATGAGCAATACAGCAAGAATATATGCCTTCAAGACAAATGCGTATAGATACTTTGAAATCTAATTTGAAATCTCTCTTCCTTCAGCTCCATTGCAGTTTGTTAGGCAAGCTACTACAACATTTTCTCATTCACATTGTCACTACCCCTCAATTTAAACTAACTTCACTGATGCTATGAAATCCTGTCCACCTATGACTGTCTTTCTGCTGGTAATTTTCAATTCTGTCCACCTCTCTCCCATTACGTAGTGTCTCTGCCTACTTAAAGGTATCCAGTATGTTCTAACAAGCTACTATTTATTACAGAAGCTATCTAAGATTGACCAACTGAAGTCTGAAGGCTTTTAGTACTTTTCTGTCCAACAGCATATAACAGAAGTGTCCCTAACAACCCTGAGAAATTATTACTACCTCCTATTAAGACACGCACTATCATGGTTTAAGATCACATAGGCAGTGTGGAGACTAAATGGCCTCGGATACAAAAACACTTTAACCACAGATACATGTGCAGTTTTATAAATTACATGACCTCCCTGCCCCAAAGGAAAGAAAGCACGGTCTGGGAGGAAAGACAAGTGGGTCAGCTTAGAGACTCCGGCTATGCTTTGTGCAGCCCAGGGTAAGCATCCAGGGGACACAGCAGCCTTTCAGTTTCTCTCTTCTTGAAACTTTCAGGTTCTCCCTCATGTACCCCAGGAGTCTCTCATATAACCCTGAAAGCTCTCCCTCATGTCTCCAAGAGCATCTTTGTATCTACTTGGCATGTCTCACTAGGAGCATTTCCTGCCACCAAAGGCTGCTGTTTTTTCTTCAGCATGTCTGAGCAGGTGCACTGCGGACTCCCTGACTGGATAAAGTTTTGGCAAGTGATGGGGGTGTTTACCCCAGTTTCAGAGCCAGGTGGGTATGGCACAGGGCGGTACATGGCCTCCTTCTGCATGGGTCACCAACGCAAGTCCCCTACCATCCACTCAGTCACGTCCAATACATTGTACCCCCCACCTCTATGAAACACATTTTAATAACTGTTTGAATATATTTTCTTTATAAAGTCTACTTTTGACATCATCACAATCTTAATACACATTTATTAAACTCTGCCTTTGCCTCTGGGGCCAGATGACAGCAATTAATAGTGTACAATGTCTACATATGCTCAGATTACAAAAGTTATCATCACAGTCTCGTACCATTTTGTTTCAAGTTTGCGGAGCAGTTGGAACACATTCGGTACCATCCCTCTGACTCTGCCAACACCACAACACCAACGTCATGACAGTTCCTTTTTCCCTGATAGCCATTTGCACACCATTGTCAGATTGCATCTTCTCAGCGTCTCTCCAGGGTGTGGAGAGGGGGAAGACACCTCAGCAGGCCTTACCTCCCTGTCCCACTCCCTCATCCCTGGTCCCTGAGGGTGATCTATCTGCCCTCCTCCTCCTATTCTTTAATAACTAACTGTCTGCTGGTTCCCCTAGTCTGCAGAAGGAGCAAGTTTCCACCATCCAGGGAGAAGGAAAATCAGTGGTCCCCAGAGCCTTGGTGCCCCACTGGAAGCAATTTCCTTGTTTCACAGGATCTACTTATCTTCCTCCAGTTTCTGCACTTTTTCCACCACAACCCAGGGTGCAAGGGCACAACCCCACATTCAGGCCTTCCATCCAGGGACCGGAGGGGTGTTTCTTCTCTCATCCTCTTTATTTCTGTACACAAACATCTTGCTAAGTTTTGTCGACACCCTCACCATTTGGACTTTGAGGCTCTCCCCGGCCTTTGGGGCTGTGTAGGCCCTGGCTTCACTGACAGGCTGGGCCTCACCCTGAGATCCACCAAAGCCTGAGACAATGGCAGCCGTGTGCAACTGCCGCAGCCCCAACCCCAGGACCTAATGCCCACCCACCCCAATGCCACCACACAACTGAGGAGTGGGGCATCTCAGCCTCCTCCTGCCCTGCCACCCACCTCAGGACAGGGAAGGACTCCGTATCAATAAGCCATTGCTCTGTCAATAGTAAACAATGAGAGATTCCATTTAGAAAACCATGCATCCAACAAAAAGAGGGGAGGGTCCACTGTTAGCCTCGTTGTTAGACCCAAACACTGTCACTGGATTTCAAAACAAAGGATTCAGTTAGGCAGTAGTGTTGGTTTCAGACCAGCGGGGAGGCTCAGTGAGGGCACCCAGGCGTTGGCCACACCAGCCCTTCAGTGGTCCCGGGCCAGAATCACCAACGTACCCAACAAGCACAGGTTGGGGACCATTTCTTCCAGTGCCAGCAACTGCGTATCTGCTTCTTTCTTTCTCCCCACAAACACTGCAGTTCCTTCACACTCTGTTTATGCGGCAGCGCACTGACCCAGAACTTCTTGGTGACATTCCCCACTCTAAACTTCAATCACTTAAAAAAAACGTTTTCTGTGTACTTTTTAAACTGGATCATTTAGACAGATCTGGGTTAGTTTCTGGTAAAAGCAATGCTTGAAATGGCACAACAGAGAGTATGATAACCCTCAGTGGGGAAAGGAAACAAGTTTTTTCTGGCAGAAGAACACAACCTTTCTTTTAACCTAATTCTGTTTAACCATTAGACAATCTAACTGACTTTCTCAGTGAACAGCTGTGGGACAGGGAAGCTAACTTTTCTTCTCTCCTGTTATTGAAACCTGTGGAACTGAGATTTCTTTAAAAAAAAAAAAAACTTTTCCCACTCTCTATTTGAGTTCATAATTTTTTTAGTAACCACTAAAGGACTAAGTATTAGCTCCCAGGATCCATAGGAACTAGCCTATGAATACTTCTTTTTAAAGATATTTTTGTCTATTTTCCTTTATAATTGTGCCTAACAGGTCAGGGAGTGATGGTCTTTGGAAAAAGCCAAACAAAAAAGAGAAAAAGAAAAAAAAAGAAACTTCCAATGGTAAATGGTTTCTAGTTTTTGTTTCTTTGACTTTATTCTAGAGGAAAGCTGTTTGGCTTTACCCACACAACTTCCAGTAAGGGGTTTATTACACAGGAAGGCAGGCACACACCCAGTCCTGGAAATTTCTGCAGAGCATTGATGATGACTTCTTGACAGGTGGTAAACAAACAAGGAGAGGTGCTCTGCTGGACTTTCTACTAACAAACAAGTTCTGGTTGGGGATGTGAAGGTCAGGGGGTAGCGTCATTTACAGTGACCACAAGATGGTAGAGTTCAGGATCTTGCACGAAAGAAGCCAGCCAAAAAAGCAGAAATAAAATCCTGGACCGGAAAGTTGATTCTAGCCTCTTCAAAGGCCTGCTTTGAGTAATCCCATGGACTAAGGCTCTAGAAGGAAGGAGGGTACAAGAGAGTTGGCTAATATTTAAGCACCACTTCCTCCAAACTCAAGATCAGTGCATCCCTAAGAGCAAGAGTCATGCAAAGGAAGCAGGAAACCTGGATGGAGTACCAAGGAGCTTCTGGAAAAACTCAGATGGAAGAGTGGTAAAAAGGACTGCCCACTTGGGAGGAGTATAGGACCACTGTCGGAGTATGCAGGGATGCAATGAGGAAGGCTAAGGCCCGCTTGTAACTAAACCTGGCAAGGGATGTCAAGGACAATAAGAAGGGCTTCTTCAAGTATATCGGCAGTAAGACTAGGAAAAATGTGGGCCTGCTGACAGGGTGCGTGGCTGCTGAGGTGAGTGCCCTAGTGACTGAAGATGCAGAGAAGGCAGAGTTACTGAATGCCTTCTTTGCTTCAGACTTTACTGCTAAGGCCAGCCCTCAAGAACCCCAGGCCCTGGAAGTAGGACAGAGTGCCTCAAGTAAGAAAGACTCTCCCTCAATTGGAGATGATCAGGTTTGAGATCATTTAAGCAAACTTGACACCCACAAATCCATGGGCCCTGATGGGATGCACCCACAAGCACTAAGGGAACTGGCAGATGTTATTTCGAAGCCACCCTCCATCATATTTGAATAGTCATGGAGAACAGGAGAGATGCCTGGGGGCTCGAGGAAAGCTCATGTCATGCCAGTCCTTAAAAAGGGCAATAGGGACAACCCAGGAAACTACAGGCCAGTCAACCTCACTTCCATCCCTGGAAAGGTGATGGAACAGCTCATGCTGGATATTATCTCTAAGCAAGTGGAATAAAAATAAGGTCATTGGGAATGGCCAGCATGGATTCACCAAATGGAAATCACGCTTGACCAATGTGATAGCTTTCTACAATAGGATGACTGCTTGGATGGATGAGGGAAGAGCAGTGGATGTTGTCTACCTTGACCTCAGCAAGGCTTTTGACACTGTCTTCCATAACATCCTCATAGGTAAGGTTAAGAATTGTGGGTGAGATGAGAGGACAGTGAGGTGGATTGAGAACTGGCTGAAGCAGCAGAACTCAGAGGATTGTGATCAGTGGTGTAGAGTCCAGTTGGAGGCCTGTAACTAGCGGTGTTCCCCAGGGGTCAGTACTGGGCCTGGTGCTGTTCAATATATTCATCGATGACCTGGATGAGGGGACAGAGTGTACCCTCAACAAGTTTGCTGGTGATACAAAACTGTGAGGAGTGGCAGACACACCAGAAGCCTGTACCACCATTCAGCTACACCCAGACAGGCTGGAAAGTTGGGCGGTGAGGAACTTGATGAAATTCAACAAAGGCAAGTGCAGGGTCCAGTACCCAGGGAGGAATAATTCCACACTCCAGGTTAGGGGCTCACCAGCTGGAAAGCAGCTCTGTAGAGAGAGACCTTGGAGTCCTGGTGGACAACAAGTTGACCATGAGCCAAAACATGTCCTTGTGGCCAAGGAGGCCAATGGTTTCCTTGGGTGCATCAAGAAGAGTGTAGCCAGCAGGTCAAGGGAGGTCATCCTCCCCCACTACTCTGCCCTGGTGAGGCTGCATCTGGACTACTGTGTCCAGTTCTGGGTCCCCTAGTTCAAGAAAGACAGGGAACTGCTGGAAAGAGCCCAACAGAGGGCTACGAAGACAATCAAGGAACTGGAGCACCTCTCATGAGGAAAGGGTGAGACACCTGGGTCTGTTTAGCTTTTCAAGCACACCAACACCCTCACCTGGATGGCAATAGCCCAACCAGCAGCTTATTAACACTAGTCTGGTACCTTTCTAAGACCCACTGCCCATGCTGGCAAGCCTCTGGATGCTGCTGTCAGTGACCCCTCCTTACAGGGAATGCCAAAAGGAATCTTCATGCTGAAGTCCCATTGGGGCAAGCAGTTCAAGTTCGGAGAAGGGAAGGCTTTGTCACCTGAAAGTCCTGCTACTACAAGTGTCATCACAGTTTCACACCTCTTCTCTATTCAAACAGTGGTCATATCATTAATCTAAGACATAAAATACAGGAGGAATACTCTTTCTGTTGTATCCCTTCTACGCTTTCTTTTCTACTCTTCCTATCAAACTGCAGAATCAAAAGTGTTTGTCTTAGGATTTATGTGTATTATTCTGTTTTTATTAACAACTATCACAACTGCAGCCATCAGCACTGTTTCTTTCATGCTACATGAGAGGAATTTCAAAATGTTTTTTGCAAAAGAGAAACAGATTCTGAAAGTATATATGGGGATATATTGCTTAGATCTGAAATACCAAAACACCTGCACTTTTTAGTATCCAGTACACATTTGATAAAAAGAAAAAAAGAAATCATAGGACAGAGTACTATATCCTGTATTTTCAGCTGAGAATCTGAGCAGCAGATGTTGGTGAGCAATAAGCAGTTTAGATATAATAATTAGTAAGTGCTTTAGTGTGGGACAGAAAAACAGCACTGACATGCTCTGATTTGACACAGTCAAAAGGAGCAAAGAAAACTAGACCAAGGAAGAATTCTGTGCAACATAGACTGAAGTAACAGGAAATATCTTGTGAACAGAGCTTCACTGCAGATTTCTGTACAGTTTTAGAGTTCGTTTCCATACAATTTAAAGATATTAGAGCTTTACAACTGAGATGTAAATTGGAAGTTAAAGGCCGTACGATCTGCCATCTAGGAATAAGCTGAGTTCAATAAATATCCAACCAGTTAGCAATCAACACCAGTGCTTATGGCATGGCACAGGATAAATTATTAGTCTTGAATAAACAGATACATACATCGTTCTTGAAATCCAGTTGGTAAAACCCTTTATAAGGTGTTCCACAGTAGGCAAGCAAAACATCATTTTTAGTTGTGATCACTACTGATGATCTATATCATAACTATTATAAATCATAAGCTACTCTAATTTATTTAAGATCTCAAAGCTGGTGATTTTATATACTGAATATTAGCATCCTCTTCCTAAATTTCTTACTATAAATTAATCCTTTGAGCTCAAACCCAGAAGGCAAAAAATAAATATTTACATTTTCACAACAGTTATACAGACTGCATAGATACCAGACTTGCTCACAGTTCTCTGGCTAATCAGGCCTGCTTGTATCATATGAATCCTCCTTGAGCTCGACTTTGGGTTGACTTTGAAGTTTATGAGCTGAAAAGCAGCTAAATTAAGCAGAACAAAACAAGCAAATGACAGCTAAAGAAGCATTAGACCCAAGTCTATCCATTCAATTAATTTGCAGTTTTACTCACTCTTCTGTTTAACTGCTTTGTCAAAATTTCGACAGAAGTGAAGTACCATATGACTGAGCCTGTTATGCACAAAAATAAGCTAAATATCTGAAATAAAGACAAAATAGCTAATTTTGCACAACCAGACACGGTAAAAAAAAAATCTCAAACTCTTACCATTTTAGTTTCCTTTTCAATGTATACATTTGCTTTTTAATGGCAATTTTAAATTTTATTATTTTATTAAAAAAGAAATGAAATTAAGACTCAAAAAGGCAGTAAAACAGTCAAGAACTGAAATAAGAAGCAAACATATAAATTAGAAATCCTTCAAGGGAAAATACATGACTCACAGGATACTGACAATTCTTCTGTCTCATTACAATATCTGATAGAATTCATCAACCCAAATAACATATGAACCCAATTAAGATATGAAGTCAGCCACCAACAGGACACAGTGCTGTTTCACTCAGGTCCAGCAGCTTCATCCTCAATTACTTCAAGCCACCTCCACTTGACTTCTAAACCTTTCAGCCCATTTTTCTACTATTAACTTTGAGATGTACATTGATCTACTAAGAACACCAAAGATTGGTCTAAAGTTTACAGAACCCTTTTATTATCAGACAGACTCTTTTTTTAATAATTATGAATATGCAAGTTCCCGGTCATGTTATTGCCTACTGTAGCTGTGCATTTCTAAAAGGAGAATGTGAAAACCTACTTCTTGCTTCTTAAAGTTAGCTATAATCAGAGCAAAAGCAGTAAGATGAAATGTGTTGCGTAAGTTTATAGAAAATGATCAATATACTTTTAGAGGTATGTTTATATAGAAGAGCACCAATCAGCCTTGAGTTCCACAGGGACAAATATACTTCTCTTTTTTTTCCCCAGAAAGATAGAGCACAATGTCTATCTAGGGTGCATTGTAAATTTACATAAAGCAGGAGGAACATAGAGCTCTACTTCTGCACCTGTATTACCATTGGCAGAGCGAATCTGCTCCATGTATCTGTCTTGCATCTCCCCATAGTGCTGACAAAATGTACAAAAAAGTGGTTTGTGTCTTCTTTTTGCATCTCCTTTAGTAAACACGTTCTACTTAAGTCTCCACATAGGCCCTTATTGCTGGGAGAGATTCTTCCAGTCATCAAGCTAATTTAGTAAAAAAATATAGCTTATAACTTTGTTAAAAAATATAGCTGCAGTATGTCAGCTACATTGCTGCCTCTAGCATGACTTAACAGTCTTCACCACCTGCTAAGTTGATGTGACTATGCACACTGCATTTTGAACACAAGAACTAAAGAGCTTAAGCTAAAGAACTTCTAATAAACCCATCCAGGTACTAATCTTTTCAGAGGCATTATATTTGTACCAGGTCTGGACAGATACTTATGGGAACAATAAAAATATGTCTCTTGACCCAAATATAGTCCCACTTCTGTTTTCTAAATCATTGAAATACTAGAACAACTCAAAGAAAACAATGAGGAAAATTGTGTTATATTGGCAATGTTACTCCCAAAATAGCTGACTACACATTCTGTTAGTTTTATTTATAACGTGATCAAGGTGATTAAAGTATGCTGAGCACTTCATGGACATTTTATTACAGAGCACATGAAATAACAAAATTTTATTTTGTACAATTTAATTTTAAGTACTGACAGAAGTAATTCTTCTTTAGAAAATGATTTTCTGACAGTTTTTTAAAGCTCAGATGCAGATGTACTTATCCATCCTCTAAAGCCAAGATAAACAACAGCACAAGCATTTTTGCATGCTTGGTTGATTTTCAAATCATGCTTTGAAACAAAGTAATAATTATATATAACTAGAAACATACAAAAATCTCCTCCTTAATTCACACTACTGACTGGAAAACCATTGCCAATACTATATCAGAAGAAGAGTAAAAATACATTTAAAAAATCCCAAACAACATTGATATATGCATCACAAAAAATTATTTCTATTTACAGTTTAGGCTTAATTTCCATTACTTTGGACAATACACAATTAGTGTCCTATGCCACTGTCTTGTAAGAAATGTTAGTGGAAATCAGAAAGATATATGTTTTTCTTAATGACTAAACAAAAAAAAAATAGTTAAGAGTATTTTAAAAGCATAACAGTTTAAAAAGAAGAAAAAAAAAAAGCTGGGCCAAATGAAAATATCTAATTTTTCCCAAAATACTGAGATTATCTCCATCTGAATTTCACTCTTGTTCTCGTACAGATTTTGTGTCCTGACAGAGAGGCTTGTAGCCTTGTCTCTCAGGGTCAGAAGGGCCAGATGCAGACAGTCAATTGCAATTTGGGGTAACAACCTAATTTACATGTTTACCAATATCAGTAATCAAAATCGTATCTGATAACTCTAAACCCTGGAGTGGAATTTTAATTATTTTCATTCTAAGTTGGGCAGACCAGAGAATTACTACAGGTTAGGATAGCTCTGATACACTGGCTAAATAATCATATGTAGGGTCCTATGCCATGAGGTTCTTTTGAAATAATGCAGAAATTAAAGTAGCAATAATTATTGGGTCTCACTTCTAGTAATTTACAAAACTGAAAAAAATATTTTGATAAATAGTAGCCGAAAAGTCAGAATATTATTCTACATTACACATCACACCTTAATTTTACTGTAATTGGAAACACTTGCAAAAAAAGAAAAAACAGAAAATGTGTGCTAGATATAGTCCTGGATTAAGATGCTATATCAAGACACACACACAAAAAAACCCAACAACCAAACCATAGAGAAGCTGTGGAGACTTGACCTTAGCTGGCTACCAGATACCCACCGAGCTGCTCTCACTTCCCTTCCTCACAGTGGGGCTCAGCTGTGCCCCGTGGGGGATCAGTTGGAGCTAGGTGGAATCAGCTGTGTCCAGCTTGGGGCAGCCCAGGCTGCTCCACACAGAGGCTGCCCAGCAGCACCCCCTGGCAGCCCAGCCTGGGGTACACAGCCACAAGCTGGCTTCATAACCAGGAGTGTCAAGGCCACAAAATTTACTCGGAAAGCTGGACAAAAAACGTCAGTCGTAATTTGTCACCGGGCAGATGTGGCCCATCTCAATTTCTCTATAGTCAAAGTAGGTACTTTAAGTTAGTGTTGTGACTGGTCTTGCAGCATGGAAAAAGGCTAAGGCTTGTAATTTATAAAACATTTCACTTTAAGTAGACCTCTTCATTTCAAGTGAGTCAATTATAAAACTATGTGTACGTGAAATTTCAATCAATAATATTAAACAGATAAAGGAAGAAGTTATACTACAGGGGACATGAGAAGTGTTTTGTTATTGATATACACAATAATTGATTAGGTTTCTCATCTTCTGTTGCCAGAAATTCTGATGTATTCCACTTAGGATTACTAGTTAGCTTTCATTTCCTTTCAACTTTTGCCTCTGGATAAGCTCAACTATTCCCAAGAAGAAACACCGATCAAGTACATTTGTCATGCGAACAACTATAATAAGGTAATTCATCATAGTCTGTCAGAGTCTTATTCCAGGAAGACTGCTGCATTTTTATCCTTACTTAAAAATCTGCTGTCACTCCTACTGAAAATTTTGGTAGACACTTAGGACATGTTTAAAAGCCCTTCCAAACTGATAGTGGCAGATAATTAAGTTATCAGCTATCAAAGCCTTTTTTCACTCTCTGGAATGTTTATGACACCATGAACCTTTCTGGCGGGTTTAATCTGACCTGTTCAGAGAGTGTGATCCCTCGTTTCTTCCCTTTTCCCTTCTTAATGGTAGCCAGTGACCAATGTAATTCACCACAACAAATGAAGCTCTTCTGGAGAGCCTAATTGAGCAATTTTGTTTTATTTTCGAGGTCTGAACTCAACCACATCCTGTAATCCATTCTTCAGCACTGCAGTGGCAAAAGAGTTACTTGAAGGCAAGGCAAGCTACATTTTAGGTTTCCAAACAGAAGAATAAACCAACACCGGCTCAGAGTTGTGTGTGGGTGAAGGTAGGAGTTGATATTTAGGTTGCCAGTAATGCTTAACTTCTGTGTATGTTTTTCCAGTCAAAGTTGAACATTTTTTTTGTGCAAGATTCACACTTCACCAGCATGTTGGGTGCAAAATTTCTTGTATTCTCCCTGTATTTTCTCTTACATTACTCTGTGGATATAAATATTCTCTTTCAAAAAACTTTTTTGTTCACAAAAAAATTAGGGCATGCAGTTTTAGCACTCGTGAATAATCTCACAAATAGAAACACAGTGAATGAAAAGAACATTGGGAAAGAAGCAGGTTCTATTTTCATCTTCCAGAACAGCATTAACAATAGCAAGGAGAAAATGAACTCAATCTTGCAGATCTATTGCCTCACATAAAAACACAAAGAGGGAATAGGTTTAATCCTTGTGCCTTGCCCATCAGCACCCTTTATCTGTGGCTTTTCAATATAGCAATACAAGCCTAATGACAAAGTGATCTTAAAGCTCTAGAATCAATTTCCACTTCAGTTACAGCTGTCAAAAAAGGCAGGGATAGAAGTTAGATCTGATAAGCAAAATTAAAAGTAACATCAGTTAAACCTACCAGCAGATACATGCGGTAGATTGCTAGCAACACCATGCAGTCTGTGTGCAATTGGTTTATTAACAGCATTTCATTTATGAAGCAGAATACCAAAAGATTTATCCTGAAGCAAGACTTCGTCAAGTGTGAAAGATGGGGATTCAGCATCAGAAGATAAATGAGCACTACTCCTAACACTGTGGAATAGGGAAGGAGCCCTGATAGCTCTAGGTAAAGAAAGGACTATTCTTAACTTCTATTAATAGGTCTTTTGCAGGTCTTAAATGAAAGTGGCATATGTTACAACTAAGAAGTCTAGGTATACAAGAAGCCAAGCCAGTCTGGAAAATACCCCACCTTCCAAGCACTGTTTATGTTTGTCTCATATGGAAGAGATAAAATTACTTTTTAAAAAACCAAAATAGACTCATACACAAAAAGATTCTCATGTATGTGGAACCAAGAACATTTGTAACCATTTCACTTGGATCTAGAGTTTCTAAAGTTTGACCACTGAAAAGATTTAAGGAAAGGCAGGTTCAGGGGTTAAAGAAAACATTTTTTTCAAAAATCAAGATTTAAGTACTATCATACTCAGTCCTTTTTCCTTGTCTTTTTACATAAATCACACACAGCGTCACTTCTAATTGTGGCTAAAGAGTTACAGAAACAAGATTTCTAGTGAAGATTGTGAAGCAATTGCCCATTGAAGAATGCAGCTTATAATGGTAATATTAATTTCAAATCAATATAAAATATAATTACATTATCCAGCATTTACAGTTCAAGAAACAAACATTTTACCTCAGAGTATCAGCAGAGCTTAGTATTTTTGGACATACCTTTGCCTTACTCAGTTTCCTTTCCCTGAAGCAGGGGTAAAATGCAAGAACAGGTTCCTGGGTTAGAATTTATCTGGTTGAGAAGAACACAGCTGAGACAAATCTGCACAATCAGCCAGTGTGATTAGATGCTCTCCACAATTAACTTCACCACCGCTTTCCTTCGGCCCCACAGCAAGTGTGAAAAAGAGAGTTACGTGTAGCTGATGCACACATTGTATACATTACTTAAGAACAGTACTGTGACTGTCTGTCCAAGTTTTGCCCTTCCACTGCCCATGTTCTCCTACCACAAACTCCACAGTTAAACAACTGCTTGCCCACTCTGTGGGCAGGACAAACTCGTCTGCCAGACAAGGAGATCTAAAAACGTTGGCTGTAAATCACAGACCACCTGCTTTCAACTCCTCGCCATCAAATGCACTGGCATACTTCCCCCTCTGGGGGGCACTCACCAGGGGAAGAAAAAGTTCAGAAGTGCAAATGAAAGCAGCCTCTGAGTAAGTGTAAGTAGCCTTAGCCCAGCATATCCTTCTAAAAATGGCAGAGAGTATCATTTTCAATTCAGAGGGTTTTGATTAGTTAGTTTTTAATAATCTAGTTGTCCTTAACCAGTCACAACTAGCCTTAGCTATAGGCAGTGCTACGAAACAGAATCAATAATTTTGGGAAAAGGTTTCAAAAGACTCAAAGACAAGTTGAGTGTTCATATTCCTCTTGAAGACAGTATCTTATTCTAATTTATTCATATTCTGAAAAGAAAATCTATTGTCTACTGTGTTGTAACTATTTAGTATTAAGAAAAACCTTACTACTCACACGGTTGTTATGAAAATTTGCCAAGACTCTAATGAAGGCAAAACTGCTGGAATACATACAGTGAGTCAGAACTGTGAAGAATCCCAATTTATGTTTTCAAATAACATTAATTTTTGGTGTAAAAGCCGCATCAACGTTACAGCAGAGCCAAGCATAGTTCTTATTGCCAAAGGGACCTGGGGAACATGACAACAAATTTCAGGATGCTGGATTTTAGACTGGAGGCACTCTTATCTTAAAACAATCATTCTGTCCACGGAGTTATAAAGACAGCTTAAACAATGTGAGGCCATAAAATGTTTGACCTCTTTCCCAGAAATCGATAAATCAGGGTGTCAAAGAAGCTCAACACTATCTAACTGATGAAACTATGAGACTGATGAGAAGGACTCCAAATACGGCTGGGAAGCATTTAATTTCAGATTTCCAGAGGGAATTCTCAATACCACATAGACTGAATTCCTACTCAACATTTCTCTGTGTGTGGCCATCATTAGTTATAATTATTTCTGACATTTTGTCTATTATACTGGATCCTTGGAGAAAAGTAATGAGTCTCCTCATGTGAAAAGTGAAAAGAACGAAGATCATATTAAGATGCCAGAAATAATTAAACCACATGATCTTACCAACTATAAACCCCTTAAAGGATCCCATTAAACCACTTGCAACTACCAGTGTGACTACAGAAATCTCCTCATTAGCTATAAAAGCCAACAAGCAGCATCGTAATTCTGGCATTTCAATTTCATTAGTTGATTGTGTATGCTTGTTTCAGATTTAATATCAGCAATTGTCAACTGTCTGATAATAATGAGTATCTCAGTAACAGACAATTAATGAGGGCTACTTACCTGAGGAGATGAGCCCAGTCATTTCCTAACTGTTTCTTTTTGAGTGGTTGGGAAAGTAGTTTCTTAAAGATATCTTTAACCTTTTCCTGAAGGTCATGTTTGTACTGTAATAAAACTTATTCAGCTTTTGGAAAGAATATACCAATCAGTTCAAATCAAAAGCTTTGGAAAGTACAAATTACATTCTCTCTCTTGCCAGCTTACTGGGAGAAACACTGTGTGATAGTCTCACGAAAAATTAAGCAAAGAAGTCTAACAGTCTGTATTTTCTTATCTTAATAGAATTTTACAACAGCAATGAATGCTTCAGAAATACTACTAAGGAGAAAAGCTAATTGGCAGAAGATTATAAATTATATTTCCATATTCAGCAAAATAAGTACAAGATAATTTATTATTATATTCAAAACTATAACTCAGTGGGTAGAGGCAGAAGACTGCAAAAATAATTTAAAATAGTTTTCCTCAGAGAAATATTTTTTATGAAATATTAACATATCAATACCTTTCATAAAAAGCACTGATACATTAAAATAGTCTATTTTCTCCCTATTTCTACACATAACACATTTACTAATCAATGTTATGGGTATACCCACCCTCCTATATATACAAAGTAGTATAAAATAAGCAAGTATGTACTTAGATTTCTACTTTATGAACTAAATTCTCTACCTCCCAATGGCAATATTCATACAACACCTCTTTTCTATGGAATTAATAAAGGTGCATAAAAACACATTTAAATGTAACACTTTGAGTCATTCTACTGACAAGCAAATCGAGTTGATTATATCAGTCTCAGTTGATGAGTCTGATTACTTCAATCTTGTCCCAGACATGATAAAAGATGGATAAGAAATAAAATTTTATAGTAAATATCATCAGTTTTCTATACCACAAAACCCTCAGAACACAAAGAGTGCTGAGTTCATTCTCCATGTTCTTTTACCATTCATAAGTTTCTTAAGCGGTACTCCTGTGGATCTTTGTGTCAGAAGAATATATTAGGCAAATTAAATTGTTATATTTCTCCTGGGGCCACCAGTTATGTCATATATTACAAAGGGGTGATTATGTTGCCACTTTATTATTGCCAGACTTTGTATTAAAATTGTTATTTGGCATATGCTTTCAAAACTGTTTGTTAAAATGAATTAAAATAACAGACACTAAAATACAGGCAGTAGAACAGTGGTGACTTCATGACTCTGTATTCTAATTGTGGCTGTAGTTCTCTTACTGGTACCTAGCACTGTAATGTGTACATTTTTGAGATCTATTTCAGCTGTCAGATGTCAAAGACAACTTGTGATCAAATTTCGATGACCAATTTATGTGACATAGACAAACATGAAACAGAACTCCAAGGTACTTTACATTTTCCTATCTGTTCTCTTATTCACTTAAGTTGTCAGCAGGCACTTGACCTAAACACTTAGATACAGCCTAATCACTTAGCCAATACTGGAAACATTTCATAGCAATCTATAGAGTCCATAACTATGGAAATAAAAATACATACAAAATTTTTTAAAAAATAGTCTGGAGGAATTATTCTGCACATTTTTAGGTAGAGTGCCCGTAAGGCATGCAGGGTAATTTTACTATTTAATTAGAAATACACAAAAGGCTTGTGTCTGTATAAATATTTCTGACTACGAAAACAAACACCCAACATTTATTTTTGTCAGGCAACCTCAGCAGAAGAGATAAACCCAGTAATAAGGTATGGGCACATAAGCACAAAAGTCTGAAGTTTATATTAAAATGCATCTGTTTCCTTCCAGTAGTCTTGAGAAACAACTAAAAAGCCACATATATAAAAATAAAAAGTCTGCAAACTGGAAGAAAACAAGCCATTGAGACTATCTTGGATTTTAACATCATGTCTAGTAATTGTTACATCAGATATTGTTACAGTAGTCAGAATCAGTACAGTCATAAGCCCTGATTTTGCAAAATTTCCCTTTCAAGAAATTTACTGAAACTAAATACAAAATCTTACTTACTTCACACTGACATGAACCCATGTTCTGGGTTACCAAGCACAGGTCTTTGTTGCACAAACCTCATATTTTCACAGCTCTTAAATTTCAATTTGAAGGAAGAAGGAGCAGCTATTTCAAGACTAACAAGTATTGCTGTTGTTGAATCAGCTGTTGGTGGCATGGGATATTTATTACAACTTCTCTCATCACATATACGTCTGCAAAACAATTAGGTTTTTTATCATCTGCAGTTATTGAACTTAACATCCACCATCACAGAAGCTAGCAATTAACTTTAAACTGGCTTTAAATACTTCTTTAAAAAAAACCCTTCTCTTAATTTTTATCTTTGCAGTTTCAGACACTCGAGAACTCCATTATACTTATTAAGCTGCCCTTGTTGTGACATCTAAAATATATAATCTGAAAAAAGAAAAATGAAGTGGACATCTTAAGCTTTTATATATCAATATATATGTATGAAGGCAAGAAGAACATTAGGTCTTTCCATCTTTAACAGTTGCCATGAAGAGGTGCAATCTTCAGAAGAAAGCAAGAATAAAAAGAAGAGCATGCTTTAATTACTACAAAGTATATCACTTTAAGATGTGCAATTGTAGTTAACCAGAACCGAAAGAAACCCTGTGACGTAGTTTATTTAATATGAATGAACATGCTAAGTGATTCAATTAGAAAAAAAGATCAAGTACTTCCATTCTTTAAACTTTCTTCTTATAGAACAGACTTTCATAAGTAGTATTCTTATTGAACTATATTTCAAGATCAGAAGGATCTTTATTCTCCTAATTGCAATTTGAGATAAAGAAATGACCCACTTTGCCAGAACTTACCCACTCATCTGTAAAGACACTGTACTCCAGAAGTGATTTTATCCAATGGTAAACAGTTATTTTATGATCTATGCTCCCAACATTGAAAAGAGAGTAGTACTAAATGGAAGAGTAATACTGATTCTTGAAAACAAATATTTCATTAAAGACTCAGTTTTACTGATGATGGATTTATGGCCAGTTGGAAAGGTGTATCATTACCGATTCTTTCTTTGTATCAACTGCCAAGATGTTCATTCTGCCTTTTTGTATAAATAACATATAGTTGCTTCTGTAGTGATTAATGGAAAAGGGACTGTCTCTGTGTCCTGAGGTTTGATTTAGCCTTCTAAATGCACTGAATACCACAAGGGTCTCACTGCTTACTAAGCTGAGAAATGCTGTCCTTTCACAGCACAGAAAATAAGATCACCATCTGTTTCTTTGCAAATACTTTATCTGAAGAGATTGTTGTAAAAGCAAAATAAGTTCTGAGAATAAAATAGCAAAAATGTAATTTGAAGTTGTCACAATAAAAATAAATAGAAGATGAAGATGGATGATGATGGGTGGTCTGGCAGCCTGTCTGAAAACATATGGCTTGATCTAAGACCCACTGAAGTTAGGAGAGGTTTTTGGTTTCCTAAAGAAACTTCAGTTACAGACAAGGACCTATATAAGTCATTAAGACTGCAGAAATAGTCATCTTGTTACCACTGCTTATGGGGTTTTTTTGTTATTTATGAGTATGGAAGTTTGTTATTTAAATATTGTGACATTTCCAAAGACATTGTATGTTATCATAAAGTCCAATTTATAGCAAAACAAACTGCTTCAAGCTGTGCTGGATGTGGCAAATGGAAGCTGAAGGTGTCTAAGGAGTAAATGGATGCCAGCTTGTTAGCTGAGGGAAGAGGCTGAGGTAATGAACACTGTGAACTTGCATAATGAGGAGCTGGGTTTCAGGGAAGGCTGAGAGATTCAGGGAGGCAGATGAGAAAAAGGAGCAGAAGCAAAGGCAATTTGTGGTTTTGAGAGGGTCTGGATATATTAAGGCAAATCCGGAGCTTATGGTAAGATGCTGGGTTTATGGAGGCGCTGAAGAAGGGTAACTAGAGCAGTAAATAATTAGGCAGTAGCCAGACACCTCAGAAAGATGTGGAGGTGGTTTGGAGAGCAGACAATAAGGACTCATGGATAACAATCAGTACCAGATTGACAAGCCACAGGACAAGAACATTTCAGAGCCCTTTTAAGAGCAGAGAAAAAAGGGAATGCTAACAATAGACTAATTACTATACTAACAACTATTTTTAGTGTGATTGCAGAAATGTTGGAGTAATGTTTCCCCAATTAGCTCTTCAAAAGGAGTTGCTTATTCTGTTTCTTCTTGCCCCCACAACACTTATCAGTATGAGCACTTGCCTGGCTGCACTGAACATCAGGGAACTAATTCAGCTGAAAAACAACATTTGCATTCAGTTCAAAATCTTGTCATGTAAATACTCATTCTAACTCAAGGCAGGTCATTATGCAGTGGTATAGGTGCCTGAGGCAGCAACCACTTTCCATGGGGCATAGATACAGTGAATAAGTGGGTGTGCAATGACTCGAAGAAGAGCCCCATAAAACTGAACCATGTCAAGCGTTCTCTGCTATCCAATAAAGCTAGCACAGACTGGACTTTCTTCAGGACTGAAACACAAGTGACCACAGAGATTCAGTGATTGCCTTTTCTATTCAATATTATCTGCAACACAGGCTTGCTCAAAATTGTTTATTAACTAGAAAATTACCATCATGAGATTCCTTCTCCCGGTTTTGGTCTAAGGACCTATCTACAATTACCTCTGGAGGAAGCTCTCCAATATTTTGTTCTATACCTCTCTGTGTGTAATTCATGGACCAAAAGTAAATTAGGACTTCCATGCAACAAGAATTAGCAGGTTTATGAGGGAAAATAACATTTCTCCCTTAAAATACTGTCCTCTTAAATACATTGCAGTCATAAATGTTTGGTTCAAACTTGCACGATCTTATCTGTCAGGCAATCTCCACTATAAAAGATGTGAGCACTTTTCAGGTACACGAGCATGTTTTACCACCCTACCATTAACATTTTACCATTTACACAGTTCTACTCATAAGACCTTTGAAACTGGCATTATGAACAGTACAAAAAAACAAATGCAAAACAAGCTCTTTCTTTGCTTCTTGCCTAGCTAAGTCACAGACACCCAGAAGCTCACAGTCCAAGTTTATCAGATTTTCACCACAGATGAAATATGTTCTTTCTTCTTGCTTCGCTTCTCAGTTGTGAACACTATCATATGTGCCCTGCACAAAATGTATCAATAATAGGAGGAAAAAATAACATTGGCAAAATCATTTGGAATTCCACTCTTTCACTCGTGTTTTTTTCAATGAAAAATTTCATTGGTGGCAACATATATCAGGCACTCTAAAACAGCCTTAAGAAAAAGGAAGGAAACCTCAGTTTGCTTACAAAATAAATTAGGCCTTAGTTCATATATATGTAGTATCCCTCCACTTGAACTAAAAATATACTTGAGGTCTAAGCCCTTGATTTCTTTAAGAGAAATGAATGTGATCTTTACCATGCTGCCATTAACCACTCAATCAACGGTGACCAGAACCCTCTTGAACTTTAGCTGTACATAGTGCCAACTATAACGGAAGTTCACATAATGAAAGTGCCCTCTTGTTCTACAAGAGCAGAAAGTGTTCAAAAGATATATATATGTGTTTAGACACTTCACTGTCCTTGTCACTTGTCACTGTCACAGAAAAGCATCACTGCATTTGGCATCAACACTCCAGTGAATTACATCATTGTGTTCACATTTATAATTGACAAAAAAGTGAGGTAGAGAAATACAAAACACAGGGCCTAAAGCTAAAATCCTAAATCCTTATATTGTCAACTGCCTATCAACAGGCTGAATACTTGCAGATCTAGTGTGTTAAAATGCAATCTGATTGGCACCTCATATTCTTCTCCCCAGCCCCAACCCGAACAAACCCCAAACCATTTTAAATTATCAGGTCTCTAGTTACAGTGACTAATTTCAGCTACTTAGATTTTCAAGTGCTGACCAAAGCACTTTTAACATTATAAAGAGGCAGTCTGCATTATTAAATTAGTAGCATGACACAGTCCTCCTCAGAATGAAGGATGTAGAAGAATTAGTGGCTACGTAATTAGAGCACGGAAGGAAGATCAAGAGAGAGGTCCCAGATTAGCAAGTCTACACAGTGCTGTGGGAAATTATTCGTCCTGTTCTGGAAGCAGCCTAGCCACATTAGCATGCCGCTGTGCTGTGCCAATAAACCTTTTGAGGCTAGACTGCTCTGAGTGTAACTGGATAATAAGTGACTCAACTCAGGTCGAGAATCAACAAGCCTTAAATCCTGCATTTCTGAACACTCTGTTCCAGAGCTGAAACAAGCAGCTTAATTCCACTTCTGCCTGACATTAGTTCTAGTAAAGCTTTTCTGTGATCAAATCTGATCACATTGCTACGCCTATGTCCCAGACAGGATCCATTTACTGCTAAGCTTCCACAGTGTGAAAAGAGGATGCAGTCTCGGACTTAAAGTTTTCTAGAAATGATTCCACAAAGCTTTGTATTTTTACTTTCTCACTGCATCAGAGGAAAAAGAAAAAAAGAAAGCAATAGCTTTTTCTGGACTCCATTCTGGACTACTTACAAACCCCAGCTACCTAAGCACTGTACATCAAAGCTCCAGGTTTGTAGGTTGCATTTTCTAAGCCTCAGCTAAAGCAAAAGAGAGTAATTTTCAGAATTTCTTATCTCGATTGCACTAAATGCAGCCCTAATACGCAGATATTTCCAAATCATATCATGTCTATAAGTACTTCCTTGGTGTCACTCATTACTCCTGATTGCAGTGCAATATGTGGTCAAAACTGTGAAGCGTATGCGCTCTCCTCTTTGTACAGATCCTGGCTTCTCTTCCAAGACAGGAGGCTCTCTTATCGCCTGTACCAGTGTCCAGCATTCTGCCCTCCCCAAATCGTCAGTGGCCAAATCCACTGTCAAATAACCTGGCAATTAGTTTTGACAAAATGCCTTTTGTCAAAATGCTAGATGATTCCTCAGCTGGTCACTGGCCCACTTGGCAAAGCTGTTGTCTTGCTTGGCCAGCTTCTTTAGTATACCCACTATACTGCCCAAGTGGGCCTATTCAAATGCCAATGAGCTTTTTTAGTCTTTTCACTGGCCCTAACCAGTTACTGCCCATCATAAACAATGCCCATGAAAATGGAAAGTACCACTGGCAAAAAGTAACTCTTATCTTAGAGATCAGGTAAGAAGCAAGACACACAGGCGTGTACACACAAAATAAGTAGGTAAACTTATTATAAAAAAAGTCATGGCATTTCATAAAACTAATGCAAAAAATCTATTTGTTTTTGAGGCTTTGGTTATACATAAGGATACAAATGACAAAAGTCTGGTACTGTTATTCTGATAAAAGATATCCAGAACGCTTTGTGTGCCTTGGAATAAAGGAAGACATAAAACTTCTACATAAACTCTTGGGATACTATAAAAAAGTGAGTTTTCAATTTCTGACCCTGAACACTCTCAGTAAGTATGACCCACTTGTTCAGCCTATAAATTTTCAAGGTTATTTGGAAAGTGAAGAACAAAAGAAGTGCTTCTCATGAGAAAAAACTCCTTCGTAGCAACAGGGAAGGAATTCTCTCTTTTGGAACTCCTCCAGACATTATT
This sequence comes from Arenaria interpres, assembly GCA_013399435.1. NCBI lineage: Eukaryota > Metazoa > Chordata > Aves > Charadriiformes > Scolopacidae > Arenaria > Arenaria interpres. The sequence goes on along the minus strand of VXAK01001476.1, from coordinate 37,552 downwards.
ACCCATACAACTTAAAAAGTTAAATAGGCTAAGGCATTATACACATCGTATTTTTATAATACTTTTAATATTCAATTTGATTAAAGACCAGCATGCAATATTTTGGGGTGTAGCCATAACTTCCCTTGCAGTTTTGAAAGATGTTGCTAGATATGAGCTATGGAACCAATTAGAGCACCAGTTCAGTCTGAGGAAAAATGAGCCTCCATAAATAGAGTACTTGTATCACATAAAAGAAAAAGCAGGATACCCATAAACCCAAACTAGAACATCAACACAAAAATGAAACTGGATTTTCAAGGAAATATGACATAGCCAAATGAAATACCTGCAAACATATTATGCAGAGAAGCTTACTCTGAGCATTTCAATTATCCAACACAGGCTTGCCAGTAACTAGTTTACAGATGATACACTGCACAAAATACAAGTGAACTATCTAGTTCCAGTATAAAAATGAAATTAAAGCTCTTTGTCAATTCCTTTCCTGTCTTTTAGAGACTCAAACCATTCAAAAAATTCACCTATACAGACTCTCCACTTATATGCAACCCCTTTTAATGAAAAAGTGACAATAGAAAAGCAGGGCAACAAGACTGAATCCAAACGTGGTTTTGTTGTTCCTGAAAATGCAACCATGTGATGGTGCTACAGTGATTACAAGAAACAAAAATAAAAATGGTGATCCAACAGTATTCAGGCTGATTTTTGTCTAAATATCTGTTCTAAGTTCAGTTACCAGTTAGATCACTTCCCTCAGAGTTATGAAATGTTATGCTGTACCTTTCACTTTCATCAGTGATAACACTCCAGCATGCTACAAAGACAGAAAAAGCATTGATGTTCTAATCTCTACTTATTTTTTTTAGCATTTTTAATCCTTTGCAGCTTCTTTTGAGGTACCACTTCCTTCCAGCTCACAAAGACGGCTCAGGGCATCAATAGATTACTCATGAGGGCACTTGTAATGATATCTTTGCACAAAAATTCCAGCATTTTTGAAATAATTCTCTTCTTTTTCAGGAGACAAAACCAAGCTAGCTTTATCCCTTTTTTCCCTTCCCTCTCCCCCCGCAACTGAAAAAAAAAAATTACACACACACACACACCTTTTTGTTGTGACTTTGTGAAACGTTATAAAGCAAAATTCTCTTGCTTGTCTTTGTGTTGATCAGTGAGAATGAAAAAGGCTTGTACCAAGTTGGAAACAAGTCAAAATGCCCTTTCTGACTTGTTAATGAAATCCTTCTGATGTACAAAAGGCATTTATTCACCACCTTAATAGTCACACTGCAAGTAGATTTTATCTGGCTAGAGACTCATTTATTTGAATGAGAAACTAATCTCTTTTGTGAGATTCACATAAAGGATTTGAATTTAAAAATAAATAAAAGGAATTGTTTACCTGCACACAGCTAATAATACCTTTGGAAATGCCATCTATGAATATTGACTACTGAATCATGAAGCATTAGTCTGGCACATTTAAAAGAGTTCACGGTCTAAAAATATAATGAGTCTATGCTCTAGATCAGCACATAACAAAATTAAGACGAAGTTAAAATTAGATTCCAACTGCACCCAGGAAAATTAACAGAAAATAGTAGAAAATATTTTTAGGGAACTGGTTTGAAAATGTACGGAAAAAGCTCCAGCTTGAAGCTTTGCAAATTGCATTTGAAGGGACTGACCTGACATAAGGTTGGCAATGGATGCAACTGGAGCTTTAATTGAATAAGCTCGGACATCTGTCTCAACTGTCAATCCTCCTAACAATAAGATTGATAGATGCAAGCTAATCGCCAATTAGAGGGAGTTCTTTCAGATACAGGCTGTGAGTGGAGAAGCTGGATGAAATCTCATGGAGGCGGATGAAGTGAGTGCGCAGAAAAGAGAGCGAGATTTCTGTCTGCTTGTTTCCAGACAGAGGCCACAACATTGCCTTGGAATGAATTCATAGAGCAGGGCATCACCGGCACAATAAGGAAGGCGAAAGAAAAAAGCTGTTAAGCAAATATCCAGGATGGTTTTACTTACACAGTCATTAGCACCCCTTTCTTTTTGGAATGCAAAATATTTCAGCATTACATAATGCAGCTGCATTAACTGTCTGCCCTTCTTCCTCCCCGAAATACAAACACATTATCTAGTCCTTGTATCTTTTCCACATCCTTCTTAACAGTCTACTATTTATAATAAAAATCGTTAGGATTCCTCTTGCTCCTAATATGTTTAAACGCTTTTTGAACTATCCTTGCTGGCTGCTGGTTAAAGATTGTGTTCTCATTTCCTCTATCAATTTTCTGCCATTCCTAGTTTTGGATATATAAACTTGGCAAAAAACTTCCTTTTTCTTCCTAGTTTAGCAACCGATTTTTCATTTTCACTGGCCCAGACTTTTAAAAATCTTGTCTCTCCTCTGCCTTTTCCCTCCTCCAGATTGTGGAATTGTGTCTTTGTGAACACAGAATGTGATTTTTATAGTTGACAGTTATCGTTATTTATTTTCTGTTTAAACACTACATCCTCACCCCTTTGGAATTCACAGGTAATGTCACCATGGTATACCATAAGAGTCTTCCAAAGAGGTATATTTTTTTCTTGGGCACAAGAGCAGCACAGTGAATTTATTCTTCTCTCTTCTGCTCTCTCCAGTATTAAAATTTTGTTCTTCTCCAGGCACATGCTAGTTTCTTTAAAAAACACTTTTGTAAGTACATCCACACTGCTAAATACTTTGATTTAGATTTATTCTTTTGCTTGTAGAGCAAAAGTGATAGCAACTGTGGTGGCAATTGGGAGCAAACATTTGTTTCAGCTCTTGTTTATCTCTCTATTCTAGCCCTTATGTTGACGGGAAACTGCTGGTGGAGGCAGTAGTTGAGGTTATAATGACAGTTGCCAGGTTTCAGCAATAACTGGCAGCGCAATACCTCCAGCATGCCATAGACAGAACTACCTCGTAATAGCTCAGTGCTATTTTCCCCAACAAACCATAAATGGTTTCTGGTGTGATTTAGTGGCCTGTAGTAGACACTAACAGGTACACCACATTAAACTTTCCCTAATAAACTTTCAAGATAATCCTCTTCTAAATTGCCAATGCCTTGGAAACATATAGTCGCATTAACCACACCCAGAAAAAAAAAAAAAAAAGACAGGTTTTCCGGCTGGCCCATGAGGATGATATTCCACTTTGACCACTGGAGCTATGGCTTTTCCAGTACCCAAATGTTCCTTGGGTACCTCTGTACAGCCTAATTTTGCTACTTCTTGTAGTTCACAGAAAAATATCCTAACCCTTATGCAGTGTTTAATGGGAAAACAGTAATTTTGGCAGGGGCGTGGAGGAAATGAAAGAATTTAGGATTATATTTTTATATCTCAGTGGATGGAGAAGTTTTCACCTACCTAAATAGCCCAGGAAGTGAACTGCAGATATAAGTATCTGCACCAAATAGATCCTATCTCTGGCACACAAATATTTTGCAGTGGAAGTTGACTGTGCCGCAGTTTGTTCAGAATGGAAACACCAGAGGTATCTGAAGCCCCAAGGGTTAAATAATTTCCATAACAATAATGACCAAGCCATTAAATGTACATGAATATTTAATTTCAATTGTACTTAGTTCCAGTCTTAATTGTCAAACCTATTTTTCTCAAAATATGCAAAGAAATTATCTATGCTCATTTTGTAACATCTTCACCTCCATATTGAGGATAAGGAGTTAAATCCACTAGAGAGCTATTTTAGTAGCTTGTTCTGCTGGTTCATTCTACCATGCTGCAAGAACTAGGACTAAGCACAGTTGTGGCATCATCCATTCTCCTTCCTAACCCTTCCTTTTTACCCTAATTTTCACAGCTTTCTCATGATCTATTGAAAATAATTCCTCCACAATCACTTGGCTTTGTCACCAAAGCTTTTTAGTTGATCCAGAAAAATCTCTGCTGTCCAACTTCAGGCTTTCAAAGTATGCTTACATTCAAAGTGCAGGAATAACTCAGGGTTAAAATCTGAAGTGCAGAGTGTAATTTGCTTTAAACATAAAATTCTTTTAATGGCACTATTGAAAGTGCCCCTAAGTGTTCTCCAGAAGCTGTTAAGCCATTGAATGCATCCTGCAGTGTTAGAAACTCCACATACTCTGGGCCAATGAGTGACTACTCCATGTGGATCTTTTATCTAGAATAGCTATATAGCTTTGAAAAACAGCAGTGACTGGCACATCACATTTAAAAAATAAAAAAATACAGGTTTTTTTTCAATTAGCTTTATTATTTTTCTGAAGGAAAATGGCATTTTTTTCTGGTGGGTTTACTTTGTCAGGACATACAGAGATGAAAGATTTATAATGATATTACTTAAATAACTTAAATAAGACTAAAACCAAGTACAAGAAGATAGACAATTAAAAACTATTGGAAACAAAACTTTAAAAGGCAAACTCAGAGCTGTGTATTAGAGCCATTAATAAAGAAAGGAACAGAGGAATAAATGACAAGCGTGTGTACATACCCCCAGAGGCATGCAAAAGGCACGCCTAAGAGTTGTGTCTTTAGGCAAAAAGCCTCAATTCATTGAGTTAAAAATCCATTTTCCAATGGTATATGCTAGAGACCACACAACCAAAGAGCGTTTTCACACACCTTTTTATAACTTGGCAGTGCAGCTGACTGCCATAATTAAATACATTTTAATAGTGTAAATTAAGTTATTTGTCTGTCATTGGAAGAACTTCAACTTTGCTAAAGCCTAATTACTTAAGATACATTAATTATTTTAGGGTCTCATATATCATGTTCACAACGATCCTTAAATTTAAAACAAAATACTGCTACAGATGAGAACAACAACATAGCTGAATCTTTTGCATGAAAGATTTATTGTACGCAATGTGATTTTATTATATATTGTCATGGTTTGGGCCTCAAATCAGGACATATATGAGGGACTGAATTTTAACAAGTTGAGTGACTTGCAAAAAAGGGTTTTATTATGAACTGCAGTCATCTTTGGACTAGTGTCATCGAGGTATAGTGTGTGTCTTAAAGGAAGATGAGAAGATCAGCCTCCTCCACCCTCACCCCCACCACACACACCTACTAATGCAAACGACACGTGGGAGGTGCTTCAAATGGAACAATGTTGAAGGGACAAGTGGAAAAAAAAACAGCTCTAGAAACTTTTTTGTGATTATGTGAGTGTGAATGTTATGTCTAAAAAAATCTGCTCACTAGTCATTTATTCAATGACACACAGTATGTGGAAGATTCTTCAGGAATACTGAACTTTTCAGTTTCCTTTATGTTAATATATATGTCTAACTGGTACAAGGGTACACTACCACTATTTCTTTCTTTCCAGTCTAGGATACAAAGTAAAATTAATGCAACAAAGAAACATACAATGCCATGAATTATTCCATCATTTGTTTTCTTATGTTCCTCTAAAGTAAAGCAGCCATGGAAAAAGATACTCCCAGGTTATTCAAGTAATGCATAATTCCAATGGTAATACTTTTGAGTATTGTCATAAAGTGTATGCAGAATTAGCCTGCCCTATTTCCCTAAAACTGCCTGCAGCAGATTACATACATGCAATCAAGCTTTGAGAAAGGATGGTGCTGATTGTCCTCTTTTCAAAAAGAAACTACCATCTCAAAATGTAAGCATTAGGAATCAGTTCTTGGCCAAGCCATTATATTTCAACATTTTATGTCTTCAAGTTGTAAAAAAAAGTATAGAATAGTATTTATGCCTCTATGCATATACTCAGATGTTTAACATTGCTGGTGAAGAGGTTAAAAAAATTAAAGAGAGACTCATCACAAGTTATTAACTTCAGAGAAAAAGTCAAAGGAACTGCTATGAGCTTTAGCCTGGACACTTGGATTTTTTTCTTTTGTTAAGAGTTTTTGAAGTTTTGCAAAACACACACTGTGTGTCACTAATACCAGAAATCAAAATTTTCCAGAGGATGTAGTTTGTTACTTTATAATCAGTTATTCAGAAGCCTAAATATAAATGTTTAGTTCCTAACTTTTGGGACCTATGTATTGTTATATATTTTACAAGTGGTATTTCTGAACAAAAAAATAACGTGTACTCTGGAAAATGATAGTAATGAGTACTTCCTATGAAATGTAACTCACCTACTGTAACTCTAATAACGCAGGGAATGAATAATCAAAATTATATGAAACAGCACGAAAGGAAAGAACAGTAACTTTCCCAATTTCCTCCCCTGCCATCACACACTTATATTGAGGAAAAAAAAAAAAAAAAAAAAAAGACAGAAAGAAATGAGAGAGAAAAAAATGGATTGGAAAAACCGGACATAAGTCCTTTCCCTCCCTGTTTGTTTTTCATCTACAGGTAATAAGTAAGAATTAAAAAGTGGTCAAAATTAGCACACTGATGATCAAACTGAAGACCACTCTATGTTGCATCCTACAAAGGGTTATTATAGGTGAACCCCTTCTACATTTCAGCTAGAGCTTAAGGACACGAATGTTATTCAGAAACATTCACTTATAATATAGATACATGTCTCTCTTGCTCAGTGAGAAGAGAAAGGGGTCTATGGTCTAGATTATGCTTGTCAATGCTGTTATTCGAAAACACTTTGATGCAAAATTAACATAAATATTCATTGAAGCAGATCTGGGAATCAGGATGCCTGTCACTCTTAATGGAGCCTAATTCACAGCAGGTCACGAAAGCAAATGCTCTCTGTTCTCCTCACCCTATAAAACTTGATGCAGTGGTCCAGATTCGGTAGCAGAGAGTAGAAAAGCCCAAACCCAGCCTCACTTAGCTACCTAGCCTGCAGGCTGAAGTTAGGCTACTCACATCAATCTACACCCTGCTTGCAAATACTCATGTCATGAAACCCATAATGCAAAAATGTCCAACCATCCTCTGAAGTGAGAGGTAGGATTTGAAAGGAGGGAGGTTGAGAAAGAACAGAACTGCAGTTCTGGGTAGTATGCATAGGACAATACCAGTCTTTTTGTAGCAGCACTTTAACATGACTTTTTCTCCTCTTTCCTCTAATCTCCTTGTCCCCCCATCCGCAGGCAGCTCTCTCTTGCCTTCTGCATTGTTATTGTCAGCTAGGCTTATACATTGACTGCTCAAAGGCTGACTCCAGCAGCAATGGAGTAAAACGCAAGCTATTCACTCTAAAAAACATGGGTCTGGGACCTCTATGCCCTAACCCCACTCAGGAAAGCTAACCAACACTCTTCCTGCCTTGCAAGAAAAGTCCAATCCTTCTGCTCGAGTGCATTACCATCTGAGCCAAACAGGATACTTTGACAATAAACTGCAAGTCTTCGAATTAACACTTACACCAGGAAGGAAGGAAGACATCAGAACGTTTTTCATTTTCCTTTTTTCCTATTCGCTTCACCTCTTTCTCATATTCTTCTCTTCAACATACAAACATTTCAGTGTTATCCACTGACTCTGAGGTGTAATTTATTGCTCAGTACATTTCTTGCCTTGAATTTGACTCCGGATTGTGAAACTTCTCTATTTAATGTGTGGGGAATTTAGAACATCTTTACATAGCAAAGTACAAATACATTTAATCCCAGAATTCTCTAATCCTAGACACGCGCTTTAGCCTTGAAATCTACTATTTTCTGATTTAAGATATACCAATGCAGAATATGAGTAAGTAAAAAGTGAGACCAGTGTTCAAAATAATCTCATGCCAGCATGAGAATCTTCTCATCACCTATTCTAGTGATTCGTACTTTATTCACAGTCTCAAAGAACAAATGCATTGTGCAGCAGGAATAGTAAAGTAAAAAATGAAGTCTGTGGCTACAGAAGAAGGAAAAGCTATTTCTAAAAGACTAAGTTTTTCGCATCCTAATCGTGCCCTATTAACACATACAACATTCTTGAAAACACAGAAAGAACAGATATGAGTAGAGTCAATCCTGCACACACAATATTTACAACTCCTTGCACAGCTATCAATTTTAAAACACTATATGTTTTTTCCAGTAATACAGAAAGTAATGCAGATCACATGTGCTATGTTCTCTGCATTAAAGAGAATTATTTACCACTGCAGTAAGAAAGAAGCTACAATATAAATTGCCTAAGTTCCTGTTATTTTTTAACTGTTTCCCCCTGCAGTTCATAGTATTACATCAGAAGAAAACACAAAGGAAAAATTAAAAAAGAAAAACAAAAGAATGAAAACAAAAAATAGAGAAGAGGCAAAGCCTCTCCAACCCAACTCACAACAAGGTAAAGTTTGCATGCAAAAGTAAAGGTTGTATTCATTCATTCAATCACAAAGACTCTTCTGACCTTTGCTGCTATCTAGACACTAAGAAGAAATTGTTTCCAGATTGTTTCCTCTAATAACATCAGACAATTCATATGAGTTAAATAAAAAAAAGTCATAGACACTAGATCACTTATGCAGCCGCACTGATGGAAGAAGACAAACTCTAATCGTGAGCACTGATCCTGTGTATGCTGTGAATAAAGATTCTCTGGCTTACCACCCAGATTCCCTGAAATAAACCTATAGCTCAGTGTTCACAATTGTTAACATTTCCTATAAATGCTTGTGTGCAGGAGAAAATAAAAAAGGAAGTTTGACCCAAGTGATTCTGGACATCTTATTCATTAAAGAAAAAAGTATGCTAGAATTATGGGGGCTAAATGATACTGTCACAAAAAGCATAAAGGCACAAAGGCCACTTTTTGTTCATTATATTTTGTTACATTCACATGTTCAACTCAAAATTTTACACCAGGATTAAGTTTTGCAGGTCTTTTTTCACAAAAAAACCCCACAAAACCTACCTTGTTCTGAAAAGCAGACATTTCTGACAGTAACTACAAGGAACATACGGATATGCAAACACGAAGCAAAACAAAATCGGAGATGCTTTGAAAAACAGTGGCTTCCTCCTTTTCTCCACACATATTTATTGCAAGAACATCAATCTCCCCCTCAGCAGATAATTTCCATCACCCTCTGCCTCCACACAATAAGGCTAGGAAGCCTTTCCTTCTCACATGGCTACCAAGCACATTCCAGCCAGTAGGAAGGATGAAGCTAATGAGGCCTTTATTGAACATTGGGCTGTCCTGAGACAGTTCCTCTAACCCCAAAACTCCTTGTTCTCCCTGTTTATAATTTGCTCTGTATGTAGGCATTACACACAATAATATAACATCTAATGAAAGCCTTGATTTTGCCTCTTTCTTGCAGGCAGCTGGCACAACCATTTCCAGACTGAATTAACAGTATTTCAGCACAGGCGCTAAATGTAACTTCTCTTTAAGAATCATAAGCATGAAGTTCAAGAAAAAAGACAATTTTTTTTTTTTGACACCACTAATGTTACATTCTACTCTGCTTCTCTGTATATGCTTACACTTTCATATGCAACAGTCAATGACTGAGGCTGGGAAATTAAAAAATACTAGCTGATTGCCCGGAACTGAAATACATATGTTTCTGAAAAAAAAACCAAAACCAAACCAAACCAAACCAACAATAGTGGGATACAGTGCATTACAAAAAAAAAAGTGTTATTAAGAACAAATCTAGATTTTATATGACTGTAAGTAGCTGAAGTTCTGAATACATTTGGATTGAATGCCAGATAATTTCTCTTGAAAACAGAAATCTTCATCAACATGAAGCTGTTGAACATGTCTTTAATTTCTGCAGGCAATCTCAGTATAATTTCTGCTTGCCAGGTGACAAGAAGGAACCACTGCTAGCTACTCTCTTGCAGACTAATTTTTATTAAGCACAGTATTCTTACACTAAAGGCCAACAATTTTCTACATCAACTGAGCAAAGGTTAGTTTTCACACCCTTCTGAATCCTACACACATTTCCTTCCCACAGTAGATGGAGGAATTTCCAAAGCTGAAAGCTATTTTGAGCAGCTTCCAGAGCTTCTCTTTGTAACACCTTCTTAACCGTGATTTCCTAATCACTATGCAGAAGATTTCACTGCCTAATTAAAGGACTGGTGCAGTGATGAAGATAAAGAATACAGAGCAGGGCTGCAAGCTAATCTACAAGCAAAACACAGGAGCTACTTGTCAAGAGTAAGGGCATATTTTATCGACAGCTGTGTCCAATAAGGATGAGTTATGTAGTGAAGGTTTAATATTAATATATTTCAGTCTTTCCCATTACTTAGTAGTTATACATACCTAGGGCATTTCCAATTCTCTCACTCTTCCTTCTTATTGTAATGTAATTAACATTTTAACCCCTCTGAAAATCCTTGTTTTTACATCACTGCAGACTTTTAGAGACAGTGCTTGACAGAGCTGTATGTCTCAGCAGTTAAGGTTTTTACCTTTAAAATGCAGGTTGGGTGAGTAACTCTTGGTCATGAGTGAAACTGCAGGCTAAATCCACTATTTGCACCTTTGAAACCTTCTTTTCCTTTATATGTCTCTCCTTATGTATGTATATATGTTGAAGTATATATTGCTATTTATAAACTGTTCCCCAAACGGATATAAATATTGAAACAATTACAGATCCATAATGTTATAAACCAAAAACATTACTTAGCATTATGTAAAACAATGATTTTTAAAGAATATGAGGTTACCAATTTAAACATTATGTTCCCTTGTACAAACATGGTTCAGCTCGCTTGAGAGCTGAACAGCCTCCATTCAGGTCATCCATTCCTCCTGTGGGATCCAGACCATTTAGAGCAGAACCGCCACCTGAGAAAGAATGTTCCTATACCATCCACATCTCATCTGATACGGGAGCTCATAGCTGTCTAGTGAGGAGGAAAGAGGCAATACCCACAGAAAAATAACCTTATGGCTGAAACCAGTGGAATTTATCCTATCCTACCTTTATATTGTAATCAAAAAATGTTAAATCAAATTTCTCTTCATGGTTACTAATTGCCCCTTATCTGGGGGCAATTAGAGACATCTGGGACATAATCTGCAGACTCGGAGCGTTCACAACAGCAACACAAACAAGGGGAATCCTGTTATCAGCACGTAAGCCTCTATATAACCATGCCTTAGGTACGTCAAACTGAAGACCCAACTGATGCTTTTAAAATGTTGGCCTTACATTCTCATGCCTGAGTCTGCTCTATACAACTTAAGAGTAATAGTAATATGGCTTGCAATCACAGAACTGTTTTCAAGCTGAATTTGTCAGTGGTTTATAAATAATTAGGGCATAGATAGATAAGCAGACATATATTTTACCATAAAATTCTCTTGCAATTGGAAAGCTCGGGCCTGCTTCCATTCAAGCTTTGAGGTGTTTGTGCTCTCTCCTCTCTCTCTTTTTGACACTTTCAAGTTTTTTCAGTGGGAATGGAGCAAGCAGTCAGGACCCTGAGTGCATCCCGCCTCCTGGGGCTTTAGCTAGCTGGGCTCTGGGCCAGTTCAGAGCACAGCTGGTGACCTTGAAGACAGCCACTGTGAAGAAAGTGAGAAGAAACCTCATCCTGGGCTGCTCCTCTTCCCTTAGGAGCTGTTTTTGCACTGAGCATCTCACCCTGGATCGCTGCCCAAGATGTGTTGCTGCTGCACCACAGCCCTGCCGTGTCTGACCCTGAGTCCTGCTGAGCTGGACCCCAACCTGGCCCTAGCCCTGCTAGTCCCTACAGCCACAGCAGATGATCAGGACCCTTGGCTGAATGTGACTACCATCCCCAGGCCTGCCTGGCTGGCTGCACTGGCTGCTGCAGGATGGGGCTGTGCTCACTGATGGCACTGCCCTGCCTGTGGTGCTGCCCAGCCTTCGGGCTGTGACAGTATAGTTCCCCCCAAGAAGCATCTTGGGGCTTGACCCCAAGCCCATCCCAAACCCTACTCCCCAGCCCACATCCTCACGGCCACCCACACCTCTACTGCTGGCCCCCACCATTGTACCTACCCTACGCCAGGCTGCAAGCCCAGGTTTGGCAGTCGTCTCTGGTTGCACCTGGCAGAAGGTGTTGGCAGGGCCACCACCTTGACATCACCTGGTTGGTACTTACAAGATTATCCCCAAAAATCTGCACTTGCAAAGTTCACTCAGAAAGCTCACTCAGAAAAGGCTGAGAAATAAACTTAGGTGTCCTGTAGTCTGAGTATTCAACCTCTTACCAGCAGGTAAGAGGTAAGTAAGGGGATGGTGGTTTTACCATCTCAACAGGAGAGAAGCCAGAATCGCCCTCCTTTCCTGGAGAAATAAAGACTTAAGGTCCTCACCCTTGGATGTGTTTTCTGTCAATAAGCCAGGACTGGCAGAAGGCACCTAGGTTCGCACCTGACACTTACAAGCGTCCTTTGTACTACAAGCCTCCATGGTCAACCTGTGCAGTGGTGGACTGCCTCCCAACTGCCACATCGGGCACCAGAAGATATATCTAATGATTACAGAGAAACTTAGATTCATGCTGACACACCTTAACTACTGCAAGTATTCATGTCATCTAAACAGAGCTGAGGATTCCCCATTCTGTACAAAAGCCAGGAGCAGCAATACCCTGAGGCATCCGTGCACTGAAAGGGGAATTTAGCTCAGAGTTGTGCAAGATGAGCAGAGAGCCAGACACCTACAAATTAAGCATTACAATGCTAATAGCAACATATCCATTTGTCCGCTTGTGGATATAGTCACAGAATCACAGCATCACAGAATAATAGGGGTTGGAAGGGACCTCTGGAGATCATCTCGTCCAACCCCTCTGCCAAAGCAGCTTCACCTACAGCAGGTTGCACAGGATGGCGTCCAGGCAGGTTTTGAATGTCTCCAGAGATGGAAACTCCACCATCTCTCTGGGCACTGTTCTCTCTGTTCCAGTGCTCTGCCACTCTCAAAGTGAAGAAGTTCCTCCTCATGTTTAGATGGAACTTCTTATACTCAAGGTTGTGCCCATTATCTCTTGCCCTGTCACCTGGCATCACTGTAAAAACAGACTGGCCCCATCCTCCTGACACCCACCCTTTAAGTATTTGTAATTATTTATAAGATCCCCTATCAGTCTTCTCTTCTCAGGATTAAAAAGACCCAAGTCCCTCAGCCTTTTCCTCATAAGAGAGATGTTCTAGGCCCTATTATCTTTGTAGCTCTCTGCTGTATCCTCTTCAGCGGTTCCCTGTCATTATTGAACCAGGGAGCCCAGAACTGGACACAGTACTCCAGATGGGGCCTCACCAGGGCAGAGGAGAGGGGCAGGATGACCTCCCTCGACCTGCTGGTCACATTCTTCCTGATGCACGCCAGGGTGCCATTTGCCTTCTTGGCCACAAGGGCACATTGCTGGCTCATTGACATCCTGTTGCCCACCAGGACTCCCAGGTCCTTTCCCACAGAGCTGCTCTCCAGCAAGTCAGCACCCAACCTGAACTGGTGCATGGGATTATTCCTCCCCAGGTGCTGCACCCTACACTTGCCCTTGTTGAATTTCACAAGGTTTCTCTCTGCCCAACTCTCCAGCCTGTCCAGGAGTCACTGTATGGCAGCACAGCCTTCTGGTGTGTCCGCCACTCCTCCCAGTTTTGTTATCAGCAAACTTGCTGAGGCTACACTTTATCCCTTCATCCTGTTCAATATATTGAACAAGACTGGACCCAGTACTGGCCCCTGGGGAACACCACTTGTTACAGACTTCCAACTAGACTCTGTGCCACTAGTCACGACCCTCTGAGCTCTATCTTTTAGCCAGTTTTCAATCCACCTCACTGTCCATTGATCTAACCCACACTTACTAAGCTTACCTATGAGGATGCTGTGGGAGACAGTGTCAAAAGCCTTGCTGAAGTCAAGGTAGACAACATCCACCGCTCTCCCGTCATCTATCCGTCCATTAGTCATAAGATATAACAGCTGAAATACCCAGAAAAAACACATGAGGAAATTAATAATTCTGTCTGTGTTCAGGGTGAGAACTGGACTGTGTGCTGTAAATATTACATGCAATCACAAGCTGATGGGAATGGTGAAGTCGGAAGGAAATACTGAATAGCAGCTCGTTCGGTACTCAGCAGATGTTAAAGGTTGTGCGGTAATACTAGTCTGTGAACAGGTAATTAAAGACTGTATTAGTGCACCTGCCTGAAGGGGACAAATCAGTGTTGCATAGGCAATCTTCATCACAGCGTTTCCTAGGCTGCGAGTGCTTGCTTTGCAACCTTGAAGTAGCCTTGGCATATGTTAATTTTCATTCCTTTTAATGTCATATTATATAAACAGTCCCGGTATTAAGGTTGACTTCAGATATTTGTATAAAAAAAAAAGAAATTATCCTCTTTGTTTTATTTGAAGGATACATTATATCACCTTCCCCACTCAAAGGACATACTCTAATTAAAGATTGAATTTTCACAGGATTTTAACTAAATCTGTCACTTAGCTTATGAATTAAAAATAATTAAAGATAGGGTCTCATAAGAATTGTACTTCTGCGCCTGCTCGTTTCTGTCTGACTCCTTTCACTAAAAAATTGCCAGTTTTCTATTGCTCATGCTCTCTGCATTATTTGGACTTACTTTGAAATAATTAATGCACATGGGAAAATTATGTTGCAAGTAAAAACATTTTTTTCCCCATTATAGTCAGAATTTTGTCTTTCTTTGAAATTATAATTTATTCCACTCCTTTCTGCAGATGATGGAGGTAATTGCTTGTCTACCGGCAATTTTTTCAGGGACTGGGTGGTCCCTACCAGAAGATGATGTCCTGTTCTTTTCTACTAATAGCTCAAGAAGACATAGAAAGCCTTTGGGGAAGAGAGTTGCCATTTCATTGAATAACATAAAATAGATGAATGCAGTATCTGCCCTAGATACTTTCTTACCATGTGAATGAAATTCACTTTTTCTGCATGTATTTTACAGAAATTTCAGCACATTTAACCCAGATAATTTGCCGTCCCAGATACCTGCTGCCAGCAGGATAGCAAATGACCTTACTTTATCAGAGTGGACATTCTGATCCACATTACAAGCCTCAGATGTTCTTAGCTGCTACTATTGCTACTGTTTCCCTTTCAATCCTCAAATATTCCACATATTTCATGATTGATTCTTTCATCAACTAATAGCAAAAATGAAATTATGACAAGAGAAAAAAGAAATACTTATATTTCCTGTAGTCTCCAAAAAAAGAAAAAAAGGAAGAAACGTTCAATGACAATCACCCTAAAAAGCTAAGAAATATAAAACCCCTGATTTATTAACAATATAGTGCTTTTGCACTAATAGAGGTAAAATGCAGATATTCTCACAAGGAATTTCAGCTTTGCAAAAAAAAAAAAGGAAAAGAAAAAAAGAAGGGGGAGCACACTGGCTACACATTAATCACAACACTCTTAACCTGTGTGTACAATGTCAATGATGATGATTTATCAGTGTCTGTAAGGATGAAATTCAGCTGTGTGTTGTTCTGCAAAAGAAAAAATTAATGTCAGGAATATATACAAGTACAACATAAATGCAGTCTCCACTTCTTCAGAGATACTACTCTCAGAATTGCTTATTTATAAAAAATAGTTAAAGATTCATAACCACTTGTTGCTCTTTGTTTCCCAAGCTGACAGAAAAAAATAAATGTGAAACAAAATTCTTGCTAAATTTTAAAGATTAATCCACATGTCTGTCATTGTACAAAGTATGCAACTAGAAAAATATAGAATTCTGAGTTTTTGAAAAAGTATACCACTATTCAAAAATGGAAATTATTATTTTTCTTTCATGTACTGCCTTTAGTTTAGGAATGCAGTTGATAAAAAGTTGATAGAAAAATATAGAATTCTGAGTTTTTGAAAAAGTATACCACTATTCAAAAATGGAAATTATTATTTTTCTTTCATGTACTGCCTTTAGTTTAGGAATGCAGTTGATAAAAAGTTGATAAAAAAATCATCCTCTCTATATCTCAGTTCTTATCTCATAAGTTCTTATCTCATAAGAGGAGCAAATGAAGTTTTATGGCAACTCTACTAACTTTTCCCTTCCCTCTACTAAAACAAGGAAATGCAGTGGAATGAAAAGATGGCCTTGCTTTCCTAAAACTTTATGGCTATTAGTCAATTATTTTTTTTTAATGTAACTGCATAAAGATTCTCCATAAATTTTGCATATGCTTATACTTTTCCCTCCTTTTGCCTCCTTTTCCTGATATAATTACTTCCATTCCTTAAAATTGCCATTCCCAAAACAAGAGTAAAAGTTCCTGAGGTAAATTTATGATAGTTCAAAGCTTGCTCTTTCTTTTTTTTTTTTTTTCCTGACTGTCTGTCTTTATGAAATTGGAAGAAACATAATTACCTTGGAGACCTCTAGCCTTCTGTCAAATTTGACTGAAATCAACCAATAGCTTCAGATGTTTTCAGAGACAGTCATACAAAGTCATAAACATTGAATAATTGTACAACTCTTCCTTTAAAAAACCAAACCAAACCCCACACCCCCACTAAAAGCAACAAACCAA
The DNA here is from genome assembly GCA_013399435.1 of Arenaria interpres. Lineage (NCBI taxonomy): Eukaryota > Metazoa > Chordata > Aves > Charadriiformes > Scolopacidae > Arenaria > Arenaria interpres. The sequence goes on along the minus strand of VXAK01001476.1, from coordinate 21,084 downwards.
CCAAGGAATCAAAAGGTGTGTTACCTTAACAACTCAAATGGAAACTGTCTCATCTCTGAGCTATGTTTCAGAAGTAAGAATTTCAAAATTTCTCCTTACTCCAGGAGAGAGATTCATTTAAATTCAGACAATTTTAATGAGCACTATGAAAAGACCATGAACAAGATTCATTTTCATAAGCCGTTCTGAACTTCCAACATTTCCTCATGAAGTTCAATTGCTTTTTACATAGGTAATGCTATTTTAATATACGCTCCTAAAAAAACCACAGAAAACCAATACCTTGCCCCCCGCCCCACTATTCTGGTTGCTTTTAAAACCAGACTACATGTAACTAATTTTCAAATACATTTTTTTTGGTAAATTTGAAGTTCCTTATTTCAAAGTTAAAATAATTTGGATGAAACTCCGCCCAAGATAAACCTTTGTTCAAATCAGAGAGCTCATAAATGACAGAAACAACCCAAAATCTGCAAAGATAGATCTCGTCTTTGAAATTACTGAAAGCCTTCATTAAGCCTTAATATATGCTGTCAGTTTTAAACTAAATAATAGATGAGATTTTAACATAATCAGAAGAAAACTGCTGGTACCTGCCTCTGTTACTGTCACAGTTAAATTGACATGGTAATTTTAAAAATAATGCCTTTTCTAAGTCAGTTAAAGACTGACAAGCACCCACCATTTAGAAAACTTTCTTCATGTAGAAGGCAAAACCTTACTATGAATTCAGTGGTATGGTTCAATGGTATTGGTTCAATGAGCAAATATCTCTTCTGTTGGTCCACTGTGGAAGTAAAACTTGGCTGGCTGGGTTAAACAAATAAATAAATCTGAAAAAGTCATACTAACACCTTTCTCATGGAAAAATATTCTTCTGTTACAGTAATAATATGCAAGTATTTTTCTGTTGTTGTTATTTTGTTATTCATGGATGCAGGGAAAAATATATCACAATTTTTATTAAACATGCTTAAAACCCACAGTTGGTATTCCATGTACTATGAGGATGAGGACTGCATAATCCAGACAGCTAAACAGCTAGAACCTCAGGTTACCCTCCATATAATTTGGTATCTGAAAGGCCATACATAGTTCATAAGGGAAACAAAAAATCCTGCTAATCTCTAGACACTCTGGAGTCCCAGGACAGCTGCTGGCTTCAGGTATGTGTCTCTCCTTCTCTGCATACCTACATGCAAACCAAGGAGAAAAAACCTGCTGCAGTTTCTTGACTGATGGATTCCGCTGTCTGTCATCATACCAACCCAGCCTCTTTAGATTCCTCTGCCTTGGACTGGCTGAGCATCAGCAACACAGCACGTTGTGTTTGATTCCTTTACAGCAATACCGACTAGGGCATGAGCTGATCCTCCTCCACGGAGATTTTACCATCTCCATGAGTGAGCTGACCAGCTGATAACCCTGTGTGCCTCTGCTTTTTCCTTCTTTTCTCTCCTCTGACACCTATTTCAAATATTGCTGGCATTGCATTGATAAGAAATCAATGGCTGGCAGCTTCTAATGAAGACTGAGCTGGACCTCTGTTGGCCCAAAGTCCTCCTAAACTTGTCTTATGCAACAGCTAATGGCTTTTATCCTAATTACCATTGAAAAAGACTTCCCTGTATGTGAGCTTAATGATGGTGAAATGAAACCAAGTTGTCTATAGTGGCAGAAGAGGTATGCTACCAATAAAAGTTTGATTTAGAAAATGTTGCATTTCTTTTCTGGAAGGTCACCAAATGATGGTGTCAAAGTCTGTTTTAAGACAGTCATGTTCTGTGCCTATCAGCTGTAGTTGTTACAGGCACATTTCACTATTTTAGATGCAAAAAGAATTAAAATGGGATGTAATCATTTGAAGGACTTCAGAAGTAGCTTAGAGCTCTAGTTGCTGGGTCACTTGGTAAGACTAGAGAAAATATTTGAACACTCACAGAAGGGAACAGCACTATAGATAATAAAATGCCATGAGTCATAGCTCTTTCTCACAGTTAGGATTTATTTTCTGGTTTTGTAAAACAAAACAAGAAATTTACAGCTGAAAATACCTGCAAAGATTCAATCCCTTTGGGTTGAGTCAAGCTCCCCTGGGCTACGTCAATGGAATCTGACAAGACCTTGAAGTCTGGAAATTCTTCCAGGTCATGCAAATGTACCAGACATCTAGGCATGAAGCTATATAAAAAATATCTCAAATAAAAACAAACTCTACAGTCTACCTGTGAAATTACTCCGTCCTCCTAAGGATTTATGGGTGATGACAAAGTTTAGCACAGACCCATTTCTCTTTTCAGCTTCCAAGGAAAATAAACAGGACTGACTAACTAAACAGCAGAAAGAGAGCTGTAATTCAAGCAGTGGGAATAAGGTGTGGATATTCTCTTATATCCAACTGCTCCATGAGCTTAAGAAGCTAACCTCACCATTAACAACCAAGATTTCTCCATGATTAGAGGGCCATGTCATCCTGCTACAGTAGGGGGAAAAAATAGAGTTACTAGACACTCAACTCTTAATTTACCTGACTGACTGGATAGATGGAAGACAGAGCACTGGTGTGCATGTGTGTGTACCTCTGTGCGCCTGTATGTGTGTGCATGTGCACATGTGTAAGTAGAGAAGCCTTGCACTCTCTAGTTGTAATCAATTTCTTTCCTAATTCCATGTGCGAAGGTGAAATGGAGGATATTCTGCTTCTGTTTTGGCCTCATTCTACTGAAGTCTTGATTATTATTGTTGCTTCATGTCACATCCATCCACATGGCATGTACTGAATATATCCAGCATGAATGTTTCATGAATATTGGGGAAGCAATTGCAATGTGAGACACAATGCATATTTCAGATGACACATGACTGATGTGTTTGGAGATCTGGGTTTATTATGTAGTTGCAACATTCATCTACTACCAGAAAGCTGGTCTTTCCCCCTATTGCACTGAGTAAAGTCAAAGAAGGAAAACAAATGTGCATTTTGAATGCATCTGATCTTTTACTGAAACAAAGAAATAATGTACTGTCATGTTTGTTTTCTACTGTCTTTCTCCAAAGACAGAGCACAGAGATAAAAACATCACAACTCTTTTATATTTGCTTCAAAATATAAAAGTTTCTTTTAAAGAAACTTTTCGTGCAGTACATCATTACCAGGTTAGGATTAATAAAATTCGGTTTAATACAACAGTTTTTAAGTAGGATTTTTACTATAGAAACCATTCTATTCTTTTATTTGATATCTCAAATTCTGTACAGAGTATCTCTAGTCTGTTACTTACAATCTCCAAATGATTAAAGAGTTCAAATTTATAAGCAATTGCCCACATGCTAGCCAGCAAACAGTTGTTAGAACAAGAACCTGGGTCAGTATTTGTTGCCATCTCATTTCTGCTGTAAGAATGCCCAATTCTGGAATGGTAGTTTCCTTTGATTTCTCTCTCTTTCTTCATACCAAAACAAAACAAAAATAGAAACAACATGCCCCACTCTTACACTCACACACATGATTTCGAAGAGGCTTCATTCGATCCAACAAGAGAAAAAAAAACTTTTCTGAAGCTGAAGAAGTTTCACAGTGAAGAGTTTCCCTCCTTTTATTCAATGGGTTGTATTAAAAAAAAATAACACAGCATCTTTGTTATAGCAAAACAACATATCCTCTTATTTCCTATTATTTCCTACCAATATTGCATGTAACTAAAGGACTGAGGAAGTGTGGGCTGGATGAANGTTCATGAACAGAAAAGGCCTGAAAAAGGAGCCAGCTAAGAACAATTAGAATTTTGTTTATGAGGGAAAAATAAATAATATAGATATAGTGAAGTAAACGTGATAATACACCTCTATGCACAAAAATTCTTTCCCAGAATAAAGTTATTTTTACTGCAAAAGTCCTTTCCCAGAATAAAGTTATTTTTACTGTGGACTCAATAGCTCAGAATAATTCCAGGATAATTCTTCCTTTTTGAAAGCAGATCAATTGCTTATTCTGGAGCAGTGTCTACACAGCATGCACACCACCGTAGCCGGAGAACTGCAGGAGCTCAACTATTGACTGCTCTTTCTGTCAGTTTTCCCAATAAGCAAATCCTATTAGTGTCTGGGGGTGTGTGTGTATGAGAGAAAAATAAGAGAGTCTCCCTTTATCAAAAAAAATGAATAGTCAAATATTAAAATTAAGGCTGAGGGGAGACCTTATTAATGCCTACAAGTATCTCAAGGGCGGGCTGAAGGAGGAGGGAACCAGACTCTTTTCACAGGTTGCCAGTGAGAGGACAAGGGGCAATGGGCACAAGTTGGAACATAAAAGGTTCCACTCGAATATGGGGAAAAACTTTTTCACAGTGAGGGTGACAGAGCCCTGGAACAGGCTGCCCAGGGAGGTTGTGGAGTCCCCTTCTTTGGAGATTTTCAAGACCCGCCTGGATGCAGTCCTGAGTGGCATGCTCTGACACGCTCTGGGTAGTCCTGCTTTGGCAGGGGAGTTGGACTAGATGATCTCTATGGTCCCTTCCAACTCTAAAAAATTCAGTGAAATTCAGTGAAATTCACTAATAATTCAATGTATTGCCCAAACCAAGGCAGCTCTGATGATAACTTTTAAGTTGTTTTGAAAAATCAAAAAGATATAAACCTTCAAGAAAATGTGGGGAATAGGAATTACAAAGGGAAGACAGACGTGGCTTTCAGAAGCCTGAGAATATATAGGTGTCTACAATCCATCAAGTTTTTGCTTTAATGGTTTTAAAATTAAGGTCCTGCTTTTGTATCTTCCTTGCATGAAAAGATGTCTGGGCTGTCTTTACGACTTCTCAAGGCAACCCGGTGTGCAGAGGTGAGGAACTTCATGGACTTAGATGGGAACAGGTAGCCTGCGAAAAGGCAGTCACTCCCACGTCATTGACGCACAAAGATTTCAAATACTTTTTTTTAACAACTTCTCTTTTATAGCTCATGAAACCCATTCCCCACTTGAGTCAAGTCCTGCAAGTGTTGCCACCTGGGTCTCCACAGTAGGAAGAAGGTGAGGGGATCCGCACTGTATGCTGGTGGAGCTGCGAGCCTTGCAGCTCCTCACCCACTAATAGCATTGGGAGCCCAAATGTCCCACTGAGTTCAGCCCCAAGACAGAGCCTGCCACTCCGCACATAAGATTGCACAAGAAATTGTGCGGGAAGTCTGAGCTGTCTCTAAGTCAATGTAAGAAGCTGAGGAAAAAATATGAAATCAGACTCCATCTCAAGCTAGCTGTCGCTTTCAGGTAGCAATTCAAGCAGCTAATGCTGTTCTACAATCCCTCCGAGTTTCCCCACTGCTAAGAGAAAATTTTACCACCTGGAGAGATGCTTACTTGGTAGAAAAATCTCTGGACCTTGATAAATTTCTAAATGTTAAATGGAAAAAACCCAGCAACAACTCAAAACCAAGCATATTGCTAAGTCAATTGGTCTAATTGTGAAACTCCCTCATTACAGTTTCTCAAACCCACCTGTTTCCCATTCAGTGTCATAATTGTGGAGACATTTCAGCTTCTGCACCTCCATTTTCAGCCCTTATTTAAAGAGTACACTTTGCAGGGTAGAAAATGCTACTTTCCTCTTTCCTCCTTTCTTACTTTTATAGATGTTGCGGTGAGAAAAATAGAAAGCATATAGCCTGCTTATAGTTCATTCTATTTATATATTGTATTTTTAGCAAAGTAAGCCTCTGAAATGAAATAATTCTGTCACAAGGGGTAATGTTTCTTGGTCAGAAAAAAGGGAGGATTCAAACAATCTAACAGTATAAGTACATCTCAATTCGTGTTATGCACAGATGCTGCTGTGAAATCAAAACCACATGCATCATTCAAAGAAAAAAGTTTCTTAATCCTTCAAAAGCAGATCTAGTAAATGAATAGCATGCATTGATAAACAAAAACAAATTTCAGAAAAATTACATGACATAACTATCTGTCAGCAATTGTAGAAAAAAGGAAAGTAGATATCTCTTGGAAGCGGTAAACACTCCCCAACAAAACAGCTAATTGTAATTTTAAATGAGGCCACAGGTGTTAGTTACCTAAATGCCTTCCTATGTGGCAGCTGCTTGTTGATTGGGTTTGGTGGACAGTTCTTCACATCAAGGAGCTCATCGCAATTACCGCCTTTGTTGGAGGTCTTGGTGCAAGCCAAGAACTGAATGGCCATCTATGCTCCCTCTGATGTGTAGCATGTTGATGAGGTTTGTTCAGGCTGCACCTACTTGTTCAGTCGTTCAATAGCTGATTTTAATTCCCACACTTTACTATCCAGCAAACCTATGTTCCCTTGAAAATATGTATTCTTATCTAATCTTGTCTGCCTCAATTAATCACTGTGGCTTTAGCTATCATCCCAGTCCTTGAAACTGAAAATGGGAGGTCAGCATCCACAAATTTCAATTCTTACCTCAGATGTCAGAATTTTTTAGAAGAGACAATGTGGAATGGCCAGCATAGCTAAATAAGAGATGTGAAGATATTCTCCAAGAAAAGGCAACAATGAATCATCCGTAAACAAAAGTGTCTTGGCCATACAGACTGCATAGTGTTTTCCTAAATAGAGATGCTATACCATACAATGCAAACACTCACAGATAAGGGAAGGAGGAGAGAAAATTAAAAAAACAACTGAAACCTTCCCATTGTCTCAGTTCAGGAATGGAACAGAAAGAATATTGAAGCTCAATCTTGAGAGACAAATCTGTATAAAGGCTAACTGATCCTTCGTCCATATTACCATTAATGTAACTTTAAAAATAATGCTTTTCCTAAGTAGTAGCGTTCAACCCACTTCCTATAGACAATAATGAAATACTACATATACATACACACATTATGCATACATACACACATATATACTATAGAGTAGCATATGAAGAATTGTCTTACTCTGTGATCTTGACCAATGGTAACTAATTGTGTTCCCTTCAACTGAAATTTATCTTCACCTTTCACATCATTCTGCTTAAACTGAAATCGCCAACAGAAATCTAATTTTTGTGTAAATATAAGAATGCTAGGTCAATGTGATATGTTTCATAGGTGATTCCCAACCATCACTTTAAGGCATTTCTAATGTTCCCAACATGAGAACATCTCCAACAGTCTACAGCTATTTGAATGAAATATATGAAATAGAAGAAGATACATTATTCTGTGGTATTTCTCAAACTTCTCTTTCAGAAGCAAAGAAGGATTCTCAGAATATATATTAAAAAATATTTAAAACCAACCAACCAACCAAAAGTAGGACTCGCATCTACTTATATACACATTTTAAAGACTAGCATTATTGCCCTCAAGCTTTCACACCTGGTAACTAGTAGTTGTAAAAATGCAGATTCCTTCCCAGCTCTCATGCTTCTCAAATCAGGATAAAAGCATCTATACACTCTGAAACAATGTGGTGAAAACAACTTGGTTCTCACATCAGAATGCTTGAAGTATGTGAAGTTTAATATAAGTGGTTAGCAGTACTCTGGTGAGAGCCTTGATTTTCCATACAGACAGCTCTGGGGTATACTTTCTCATTAATGGTACATTTTAATTTACTATGATGGTTTTGACTGTTGCTTTTTGACTTATTTTATGATGTTTAAAGATTTTCCATGATAAAAATACTTCAACGTATTTATAATCTTTTGATTTTCTACATGTTAATTTGGTCAGTTACCATTTCTGGTTATTGATCATCCGAGACGGTCACAATTCTAAGCAAGTGCCCACAACGAAATTGCACTGCAAGAAAAAACACAATGACACTAACTAGGAAAAAATGAGACTGTTATTGCCATTTCCTAATCTCAAATATCCAAACAATAACAAGAAAAGGGAGCAAGATTAGAAAATTCAACCATGTTCAAATACATGTAATTTCAGTTTAAAATGTCATCTTGGGAAAACAAAGAAGTCTGTGAATTCATTAAAAAAAAAGTATTAATGAAATGGAAAATTACTAGAAGGATGAATTTCTGTATTCAGTGCATGGGATCCCACTTTAGTGGCAGTAGTACTCTGGAAAATACAATGTTAACCACTTTTAAAGGGCAAAGAAACGCTTTTTAGGAGAACACTAACAGACCAGAGGGCATGACTTGGATACCCTGCTTGACCACAGCTGGGCTTTCCTTTTATATCATTGAATCCTTCCTCTTATCTTCCTGGTTTTTTACCACCATCAGTCCTTTTCCCTTCCTCTGTTTTCATCCATTCACTAGGCAATGTCTGCCTCTTTTTGCCTTTATCTTAGGCTGCTTTTAACACATTTCTTCAATCATAATCCCAGATTAAAAAGTGAACTGGTATTCTTGTTCATTTGGTGAAATTTTGTTGTACCCTTCCCACCTACCAGTACTGAGGGCATTTTAATGAGGCCTTTACTTCCTTGACTGGCTCTATGGCACGACTGTAACCAGAGAGAGATGAAAGACTTCATAGACTTACCCCTTCTAATTGCAAGCGGGGAACATTCCTTACTTATTTATCTCCCTGACGGAACTGGTCATGAATTTTCCAGCATCTGGTTTCCACAGCAGACCATGCAGGATTGCCACAACTGAGCTGAGGTACAACAATTGTCGAGTGAAATACAGTGGTGGGCCATTCCTGACAGTATTCCTCTCTGGTCCTTTGACATTATGTCTATCCAGACTCTGAGGAATTTAATTCCCCAGTCTCCTAAAAATCCCTCAGGTCAGCTGACAGCAATAGTGGAAGTCGCAAGCCCCCAAGCTCCAAGCTTTGTACCACAGACGGCAGGTCTCCCAGCAGCCTCGCTGGGGTAGTCAGGAGCAGAAAATCACTTTATTTTCATGAAAGGATTTCTTTTTCTCCGTCATGCTTTCCCCTTTCTTCCCAGATTCTAAACCACAGGGATTAGTGGGGTTTTTTGTTTGTTGTTTGTTTGTTTAATTTAAAATAAAAGGCTTGAGAGGTGGCCCCATGCGAACTTCATGAAGTTCAACAAGGTCCTGCATGTGGGTAGGGGCAATCCCAGGAACAAATATAGACTGGGGGAGAATGGATTGAGAGTGGCCCTGAGAAGAAGGTCTTGGGGGTGTTGATTTATGAGAAGCCTAACATGAGCCAGCAATGTGCGCTGCAGCCCAGAAAGCCAACTGCATCCTGGGCTGCATCAAAAGAAGCATGGCCAGGAGGTCGAGGAAGGTGATTCTACTTCTCTACTCTGCTCTCATTAGAGCCCACCTGGAGTACTGTGTCCAGCCCTGGACACAAGAAGGACATGGACCTGTTGGAGTGGGTCCAGAGGAGGGCCACAAAGATGATGATCAGAGGGCTGGAGCACCTCTCCTCTGAAGACAGGCTGAGAGAGTTGAGGTTGTTCAGCCTGGAGAAGAGAAGGTGCTGGGGAGACCTTATAACAGCCTTCCATTACCTTGAGGGAGCCTACAGGAAAGATGGGAAGGGAGAGTGTAATGATGGGATGAAGGGTAATGGTTTTAAACTGGAAGAGGGGAGATTTACATTAGATATTAGGAAGAAATTCTTTACTGTGAGGGTGGTGAGTCACTGGCACAAGTTGACCAGAGAAGTTGTGGATGCCCCATCCCTGGAAGTGTTCAAGGCTAGGTTGGGTGGGGTTTTGAGCAACTTGGTCTAGTGGGAGATGTCCCTGCCCGTGGCAGGGGGCTTGGATCCTGATGATCTTTAAGGTCCCTTCCAACCCAAACCATTCTATGAAAACTATAAAACAATACTATGCTGAGTGTCCCTGTGACAATGCATCCATAAAAAAGAACAGAGAACTCCAGATGGAGTAGAGGAAGACTTTGTACATTGCACAACTTTGTATGACACCTATTTACAGCTAGAAAGAAAGTGGTATCTCCTCCCTCTCACCTTGTTTCAACAGCCAAGTCTTAAGTGCATGAAGTTGCTGTACTTCCACACATCTTTTACAAATCTGGACAGCTGTCACATAATTACTAGAGGTTAAAATAGCAGGGCTAGCAATAGAGATAACAAACTAAATCTTGTTTGAGAAATCTCTGTATTCCTTCTGTCATGCAGAATCAACTTTATCAGTCATTAAGTTTGTAACCTAAGCTACTTACCACACCTGTGGGCTTTCAAATGGAATCAAAGGAGTTAGTTTTGACCTTTAAATGACTGGAAAAAGGGTACTTGAGAGACATTTTCTCTGTTGTGTGATTGTGTTGCAGAGAAATCTGTGCTAGAGCTCTATCAATTTAGTAAAGTGGGACCTCCTAGAAGGGCATTCACTGTCAAAGCCCCTTGACTCTGAAATTGGATGCCTCTTTAGCTTCCCAGCCTGGATTTATTGACTCTCCTGTAATGATATTGGGTTGCCTTCTCTACTAGAAAACTGAAGAACACCTCTGAAGATTAAGATACGGGTTGATATTTTCAGCGGTTTAATACAGACTATTGCTTTGTGATTATTAGAGGAAGTTGAATACCTTTTAATGAAACTCTGTAATACCAAAATGAAGCACAGTAACATTTATGTTATTCTTTCAGACTCCATAAGCAGGAAATATTTATACACAATTAGAGTAAAATTGTTTTATGTTAAGAAAGCATTTCTTTGATTGGGAACACAGTACCATAGAGAAACAAGTCCAAAGCGATGTGTTTTAAAGGAACTGAAATAAATTCTGTTGCAAGTTTGGATTTTGGGTCTAAAATGAGATTAAGCGAGTCATTAGGGAAACAGCAGCAAAAGTTCCTGTTGATGAGGTAGTCTATCAAGTGTTGTGTGAACTAGCAAACTACATTCTAGATACTGAGACATGTATTAGTATCTGTCCCCCAGGTCCCTAAAAAGTAAATGCCAGAAGAAAATTGCTTAAAGAGCCAATTGCTTTTCACTCATTACTTGCAGTAAATTCTGCATTTCTCCAGCATTGAGATGGAGGCAGGAGCTAAAGGTATAAGCAGAAAGCAATAACTCAAGTCAGATGAACACAGAAATGCCTATCCTTCTAGCCAAGCTACTGGGAACTAAACTAAACTCATCCCCCTAAAACATTAGTGTTATGCTTTTTCTCTATGCTTCCTGAAACAACCAGCCTTTAATCTGTCAACCAATCTGACAGTATTTCTCATCTTGGGATGAAACACCATTTAATTCCTACAGGTTAATTTCAAATTAACTACTTGAAAACACATAATATAATTTGGGTTAAGAAGGCTTCTCAAATATTTGTCATTTCAAGCTTCACTGCTTCTTTCACGATGACCTTTGTATATCCACACTGATGTTTCTCAAGTGATGTTTCCAGGGACAGGGTTTAGCTGTGGACTTGGCAGTGTTAGATTTATGGTTGGACTCAATGATCTTAAAGGTCTGTTCCAACCTAAATGATTCTATTCTAATTGATTTTAGGTGTGGGTTTCGATATGACAGCTGAAAAAATTTCTACTTGTCAACTTAAAATTCCTCTGTGGAAAGCAGAACAATGGTATGCTCTTAAAGGCCAGAAATATAACTGCTTACTATTTCATGAGAATATCCAAACTATATTTTGTCACCTTATAAAAGATTCAATTGAAAAATAATTAAAATAATAAGCAAAATAATGAAATTATATATCTAAGAATCTTTTGCATCCTTAAATCTGTTTCTTGCTCAAGTGATACATTTATACCTCTCCAGTTATGCTCTAAAATTAGATGCCATTAAAATACTTCATATAACTCTCCATATAGCTGCAAATAATGGGAACTCAATTCTGTTAGCTAGCTACTGTTTTGATTTCATATCTGCTTTAAGAAATCAACCAAAAAAACTCTACAAGAGAAGCTAATAACTGAAAATTATTTCCCGAAATTGATCTAATAAAATGCACACAGAAATATTTTTGTCTTAAATTATTATAAGCATTTCAAAGATCTTTCAACATTTCAATATCCAATACAAGTTTACTGTCAGAAAGGACTACCATGAAATCTAATAAACCCTTATAGATTATTCTAAAAAAAGTTCAAGCAGCTGGAAAATTATGATCATTTCCTTACAAAAGTACAAATCAGAAGGTCTTTCTTTCTTTTGTAGTGTTTTCATTATGCAAGTACTTATAAAAAGAGATACTATAGTCTTCTTTCCATTGGTTTTGTTTCACTTTGGCTAGATCACAGGTAAAGTGTGGTTAAAAAAATGCACTGTCTTTTTTATCTGCTGTCAGTGAAACTTTATTTAAAACAGCAATGATAATACTTGCATTGGCTACAGCTGGATATTCTGTCGAAATACAGTTAGTGCTTGGCTGAAATTCAATTGTTTCCTATTTTACTTATACATTAGTATTACAAAAAAACCCCAAAAAACCCCAACCAACCAACAAAAAAAAACCCAACCAAAACCAAAAACCTTACAAATTATTCAGCCATTCACAATATACTTTACTACACTATACTATAGTGTTTCTCAGTGGCTCCAATTCTGCCTCACAGAAAGCCAGACAAATAAAATTCATAAGGAACAGTTAAGTCTTGACCAAAAAGAAATTTTGAAGTCAGTTTGAAAACTATAGCTTTAAGAAGATCTCTGCTTAATAGTGTTTCATCTGCAACTGAACCAAAAACTTCAATTAAAATTTTTGACCAGATCAAACTGAGTTTTAAAAGTTCCAATTTTTTTCTTCTTATCCTAACTTGCCTTTCCAAAGTAAAGGCTTAGCCCTTCCTAATATGTTCCAGTTGATATGTAATTAAATGTGAAAAATGAAAGCAAAGGCAGTGAGGGTCTAGATTCACAAATCTAGAGAAAGGTGTTTTATAATATCTCCAGGGCTGAAGAAATTAAACTGGAGAAATGAAAATCATAGATAGTTCTTGAACTTGCAGTTAAAATATCATCTGAAAATACCACCTCCTGCTATTTTTTTCTTCTCACTCTCCAAGAAGAAATATTACTTTCGTTCATCTTAACATGCATCTCACATCTCTTTTTCCCTCTCAGAATGAGAAATCTCTGGTTTTAATACTTGCTCTGCACCATATTCCTCATTGCAAAGTTCGGCACTGTGAGAACAGCTCAGTGAGAAAGTTCTGTGGTTCCCTGTTTATAAAGGTCAAAATCTATGAAATAACACATACTATATGAGATACATGTTCAAGAACAAACCATCTCCATTTCCCCTAAAATAAGAAGAAATAATAGATAACCACACCTTCCAGACTTTCAAGCCAGTTTTAGTTTGTTTTATCAATGTTTCCAGCAGTTGAGTTCCTCTATATTAAAGTTGCTCATAAGCATCCCTGAAAGTACACCTACACTGAACATAAAAGATGTACAGAAGTGACCCCGACCACTGAATCATCCCTGATCATCCACACTGCTGATTAATTAGATCCCAAACTCTCTTTTGGAGTGGACAAACCAGCTCTTCCCAAAGTAAAACCTCTGTCCATTTTTGGAGATAGTTTATTCCCAGGTCGACTCTCAAGACACAGTATAGATGACATTAACACAACTACTTCCCATCACCCAATACAGTCTCTCAACACTATCTCAGCATATTTTGCTTATAGAATCATAGAATGGTTAGAGTTGGAAGGGACCTTAAAGATCATCAGGATCCAAGCCCCCTGCCACGGGCAGGGACATCTCCCATCAGACCAAGTTGCTCGAAACCCCACCCAACCTGGCCTTGAACACTTCCAGGGATGGGGCATCCACAACTTCTCTGGTCAACTTGTGCCAGTGCCTCACCACCCTCACAGTAAAGAATTTCTTTCTAGTATCTAATCTACAATCTCCTCTCTTCCAGTTTAAAAAGCATTACCCCTCATCCTATCTCTATACTCCCTTATAAAGACCCCTTCCTGTCTTTCCTGTAGGCCCGCTTTGTGTACTCTAAGGCTGATATAAACTGTTTGCCAGCTCTGTTGATTCTTCATTAGCTGACAGTTCATTTTCCATGGGGTTTCCTTAGTCGGTGGGATCAGGCAGTTATATTATTGACCCAAATTGCTTGACTGGAGTGGGCCATTTTTTTTTTTTTCTTACCTAGTGTTCTTCCCATGAAGCTCAGCGCAAAACAGGGCTAAGTCACACACTGCCAGTGAAGTCAAGGAAGGTGAAAAGTTCTCCCAGATTTCACAGATTAAACCAAACCAATGTCTATGGTGTCATGGCAGACACCACACAGCATGTACACGTGCATATCCGTAAGAACACTGCATCAATATCAAACTGGGCCTAGCTATTTTTGCAGACGAATTGAATGAAAAAGGCACTGACTTTTGCACTAAGTAGTCACCCTTCCAGCACTGGCTATGGCAATACAGAAGTGTTCTCTGGTTTCCAGTTTCAGATGGTCATCTTGTCTTCCATTGAGAGGTAATTGATATTTCTGGAAGTGCTTACTGATATTTATTTATTCTTCATTTTAAAATTGTACATATTCCCAGCTAGCAATCTGCAAACTGTTTGAATGAATTTTACTTAAGTAAAAGTGTAACATTTTAATTTTTTTCAGCTACTATGATTTTATGAATTTTGGAATACAGTTGAAAAACTCTTTTTCAGGATCTATTCTTTATACTGTCAACTTTATATGATACCAGCCATTTTTGACCGATTATTAGTCCTCATATTTGATAATTAAACCTAATACTGGAAATCCATTCATCGCAAGTGCCCATAAATTCATCAGTGACATGTTAACATAGCATTATCTTTCAGCACGGACATAAGGGAAAGATAAACCTCAATGGATTTAATTTTAAACAGTTCTTCTTAAGACTGTGCTAACAGTTTAATGACAGAGAGATTTTAGAAGGAAAAGGTGTGGAAAATGAAATAAAGCTGTCCTTAAAGATTGAAAGCTCACAGAATTTTGAAGAAGACTTCAGCAGTTGTCAATGCCAATAGAATTTAATGGAGTAGATACAAAGCAAAAGACAAAATCCATACCTAGGTGTTTGTGCTTCATTTCTTTATAGTTGTCAAACCTTTGAAGTTGTTAAATAATGACTTATAGACTAAAAATAGATGTCTACTTTGACATTTCCTTAATGCCATGTCAAGAATCCAGCTACTCACATGCAAAAAAAAAAATAAAATTGTATGATACAGAAAAGAAACTCAACCACAGAACCATATGATATGAAAATTACCCCAATTATTCATATTGTTCTTATACAATGCAAACAAATAATTTTAAAAAAACCCAAACCTCTTAATTTCTAAACCTCTGGTGAGAAAACAAAGCTTTCTCCCCATATAAATGTATTTGAGACAGAGACAATTTAGCGTGTGTGCACAGAATAAAAGAGAATCACTTGGTCGTCTTAAATGGGAAGATTGAAACTGGCTGGATCCTCTTCAGCTGCTCAGCAGGAATCGGCAGACCTCAAGACTCAGTTCTCTTACTCTGACCCAGAAGTATCTTGTCTAGTTTAGATTAATCAACTTTGTAAATGTAGCATAGGTGTCCCACTTTAAATTCACATCTTAACTTATTCTGTATTCATCTCATTATTCAGAGATACATGAGAAAGTAACATTAATAATTTCAAATTTACACCAGAGTAAAAACTCAATATTTAAATCTTGTAAATAATACTGTTTCTATTAGCACTTTAAAAAAATGTCATTTATACAGGCATTGTGCAAGACTATCAGAGTAAAGGAACTGAAATGATAATAAGATTCAACTCGGAACCACCGTGCAGAGCGGAATAAGGTTAAAACCAGGCCCCTCATTTGTTTGGGTTTGTCAGATAGGGTCACCAAAAATGGTCATAATCATGCCCATGCTTTCCACAGCCTGCTTGAGCTGGGATTTCCTAAAACTCTATTATAGGGTTCTAACAGAGGTACTGAAAATAGAATTGGCATAATTGAAATTCAATGTGGGGCTGATTTTGTACTTTGGATGCCTGAATTTCATTAGGACTATTCATTTTTCCATGACAACACATAATTAAAACAAACACTTCTAGACGTTGCTGCATTGAGATTTGGGGATTTTTTCTGCTACTGAAGTCTCATTTTCCTTTTAGGAAATTTTGTAGAAATACAAACTGATGGGAAGGAGACTCCAGAGAATATTTTGTCCTCCAGTAACATGTATGGATGAGATGACTTGCCGAGCAATACCTTGTTAACAACTTTGAGGTTTTAAACAAAAGTAGGAGGGGGTTTAGTTTGCATGCTGCTTGCTTTAAGAAGGTACTGTATAATCAAAACAAGATCTCCCACAGGAGAGACTCTTTAGCAGCAAAGGAAGGAAGGAAGGCATTACCCCAGACATTTGATATAGAGGGTATGACAAGAGGAAGAACAAAGGAACAATTCAATACCACTTATTTTTGCTGTAGCTGTACAAAGTGCTACAAGGAATAGCAGGCAGATTAGAATCCGCTGCTGCTGAAGCATCTACTTAAGCAAAGGACGGAGGTAGCTGGGACAGGAGATGACAGTTAGTTACAGGGCATGTCCTCATCCCATGCCCACCCACTGTTAGATGAAGCTTGGAAATATCCCAGTTTCTCAGCTGGTAAGGACAGGTATCTATTCTGTCTCACAGCAAACTAATCTAATTTTTGCTGCTATGAAAGCTTTGATCACTGAAGCACTTTTGCAATTTCATGACTGTAGCTGCCAGAAAACGCCACAATACAAATGATAACATATATGCAATGATCTCCTGCTTCAGCAGCAAGAGCAGCCAGTTCGGGGTCACAAATGGATAATTACATTTCCAGACTTTCTTATTTCATGCTTTATCATCAGGACGTTTGCCAGTGCCAGTTTTTGGTGCCGGTCAACAGAGAATATCAAGAGTGATGATTCACCTGGTCATTTAAGTAATCCAGTTCTATTATTGCCAATTAGAGTCCTGCATAAAGTTAGTTCTCAAGGGAGAACATGTTCATGGAGTAAAGGAAAACTGTTACACATGAAATTTGAAAAGTTCCACATTTTAGAAACGCATAGAAAGAAGTGCCAGCAGAGCCGCTACTTTCTTGCAGAAAGTAAGGAACCATATGAATCACTTGTTAGGCTGTCAGGCACCAAAAGTAAAGGAAGGATTTTGAGTCCTAAACTGATCTGTAAAATGCTTGTTCATTAAAGTTATTAACTCAAGTAAAATAAAATTG
Source organism: Arenaria interpres (assembly GCA_013399435.1). NCBI lineage: Eukaryota > Metazoa > Chordata > Aves > Charadriiformes > Scolopacidae > Arenaria > Arenaria interpres. The sequence goes on along the minus strand of VXAK01001476.1, from coordinate 3,965 downwards.
AAACAGTGTAAGCTATCCAATCTTTTGGTTTCATCATTGGCTAGTAGCCAGTTAATTACAGGGAATTAATTATGTACTAAATGATTCTTGCATAATCTATCAACAATTTGCATTTGGTGCAAATGTACGCTATGCAGAAGCAGAAGCAGCTATGCTTTATCTTATACCATTTGCAAAGTGAGTAACTGCACAACACAGTGTAGCTATACTATATGGAAAAACAGCAGCAAGAGCAACTCTGGCATAATATCAGTGAGAAACGTTAATCTGTTACAAAACTACGTTTTAACTTAGTGCAACTTAACTTTTAACTAGAATGAGTTTATAACCCATCCTTTTGTAATGCCACAAATAAAATTACTCATATTACAATTTAAAAAAGAGAGTCATCTGTAATGATAGATAATTTGCCATTGCAGACAAAATCACTGGAATAGGCCTGAGGCTGAACATTATTTCAGAGAACTATGCCTGGCTGTGACTGAGAATACTGAACTGGAAACATATTCCCATAACTTTCCTCGAAAAATGTTTTTATCTATTCCCCAAAGGGGAGAACATTTACAAATATAAGAGTTACTGGAAACCCCAGTGGACTCTGAATGAGAAAAAAGTTAGGTTTCAGAAGAATCAGCTAAGCAATAGATAAAAAGGGGTTTATCTGCTCTGCTGCCCAAGACTACAGACCTTTTCTACACATTTGGCTCTTGTTTGAAAACATAGGCAAACACTGAACCAAAACACAATTATATGACATAATTCAGTTCCACAAAGAAGCCCTGTAATTTGATTGTGGAATGTTAAAACATTTCATTTTTTCCTACAAATATGTAAGGAAATCACTTCATTTGCATATTTTAGAACTTCCAGTGACAGCAACCAAATTTTCATCTGCTCTTTTTGCACCAACTTTTGATGGCGTATGAATTTTACCATCACTGGTATTTGTTTCTTCCTCCTCTAACTTCCTGAGCTATGATCCTCTGCTGGCCCCAGTGCATCCCCAGTTCTCCTCTTTCTTGCGGTCGCCCTTGTGGCATGTGGTTGAGCAACCCCTCCATCTCCCTCACCTGCCTGCTCGCCAGGCTGCTGGTGCCGCCCCTGGTTCCCTTCCTTCTTCAGCTGTAACCATCCCTTGGCTATGATGAATTTTACTATTACATTCAGATAAATCATTCCCAAATGCACCACACCAACCCTACACCATCTTAAATCTCCAGCTGTCAAGCAGAAAATGTGCACTTGATGATGGCTTAAAGTGTCACATTATTCCGCCTCTGAAGTAAAAGAGGCAATGCTAACAGTCTTTCTATTTTAATGTTGTATCTGTGTTCAAAAGTCTCATTAAGTGCTGCACTTTTCCTTCAAGAAGGATGCCTGTGCAATGCTTTTTCATAAAGTTGTAACAAAAATATACATAAATCATCTTTATTGGTGAGATTATCTGCAGGAATTTCTTTGTACACCATAAGTTTAGAAAACAATTTGTATTTCATTTTGGCAGATCTATGTTCCACCTGACAAAAAGAGTAACATAAAAATATGTTGTTTGTCTACATTATTTTTGAGGGGTTTTGTCACCTCCATATAGCATTATAGACCTGTGCTTCACTTAGGGCAAACATTTTGTTGATGTATGAAGTGAAGTAATTTCTAAATACTAAGAAAGTGCTCGATATGATGACATGTCTGAAGAGTGAAACAGAAGCTCTTTGGTAACATAAGATGAGCAGCTGACAACTCTAAGGAGACAGAGCTTACTTTACTCAGTGCCAGTATACAGCCACTGTCGCATGAAAATAAAGATACCTGGAAGAGAGAGGGACATGTCCTGGAAAAAAATCATTAAATTTACCCTATTCTTCTTATGACACTAGTACTATAAATATTATTACTATTAAGTGGGTGAATCCCATACACAAACATATTTGAGAAAATTTAAAGAGATAAATATATTTGCATTCAGAATTTCAAACTAAGTGCAATCGTTGCTTTTGCCACTTCTGTGTTAACTAGTCTCCTACACCCTCAAATATGGTTCCAAAAGGTTATTTTACATTCCTGCTACATGTTAATTATCTGTTGAACTCTCTCTTTTTGACCAGCAGGTGATGAAGTGTAATCACATTCATTCAGATGCATTAAATACCTTCCTTTCTTTCTCAGTACACTAGATAAAGCAACTTTGCTACAGTGGATGTTTACTTTAATTGTAGGGTAATCTCAATCTTTTGTGTTTCAGCTGCTTTATCACCTTAATGCCCCAGGGTCTTTTTTTTTTTTGAAGAAAACCTCCACCACCAGCCACAGATTACTTCTCTGAGAAGTTTCCTGAAGCTACAATTTCTGCATCAAAATAATATAGTATGTTGATTTCTATGTCATTGAACTAATTTTAAAAAGAGAAGAAAATGGATCAACAAAAACAGTGTGTCAAATTGTTAATATTTTTGAATTGTAAAACTTAAATAAAATTTCCAAAATTAAAAAAATTATCCAAAATAACAGTATACATTGTCTTGTCTGCAATAGATATCATGAGAAGCATTTTCCAAAAATCTACCAGGTTTCCTTTTGAAATAAATATATACATATATGTTTTGTTTTATTTTGTTTTGTTTTTTAAAATGAGGCTTCCCTGAAAGTCTGTATATGTTTGAAATGATGCATGGCTCTGACTCTGTGAGCTCTCAAGTCAAAATATGGTAAAGATTTGGAATAATTTCCTTTCTATCTCTAATGTCAAGAAACTTTTAAATGGTGAGAAAAACAACAACAAAAAGATATTTTATTGGGTAAGAAATTCTTTCACTTCCCTGTTTAGACCTCAGTCCCATTTAGAAGATGTGAAAGTCATGCAGGTCATGCTGGAGAAGAGGCAGAATAAAAATTAAAATGATGGCTTCAATATTCAGTTCTGTATGTTCCAATCAGAATAGTTTCAAAAGAAAAATATGAATTCAAAATTCAGGTCTATCACAGAAATTCTATGAGTTCATTACAAAAACAATTTCTCTACCCCTGTATCTTCAATACCATCTGATGTAATTTACGAATTTGATGACAAAACCAGTACATATTCGAAGGGTATTGCTGTAATTTTCTTTTCGTAATAGCAAACATTGATGGAGAAAACACGCAGTATGAACAAAACTAAAATCACACATATTAAAACTTCTGGAAAACAAGAATGCTTGATGACAAGAAGAAAGCATTGTTTGTAGTGAATATATAGCAACACGCTGAAAAAATACTTTATTTTGCTAATCTGTATCTGCCTCTGTGCCTCATGAATGAAAACTTGCATCATACAGTTAGCTAGCCAAAGAAAGGCTGTAAAATCTCTAGTATCTTCACATCTTTAGATAAAGTAATCAGGTAATAATTTGTTTCCATAATGGGGAAATGTGCTCGTTGAAATTGGGTAGATTTTAATGTGTGTGGATTTTTATGTGGCAGTTTTGAATGAAAGTGTTTAATATACATAGTCACAGGAAAAACATAACCTGAATATCATAATAGCTATAATTTGCATTTGTATTACTTAAAGATGCACTAAAATAGAGGTGACAAAAAAAGGAGTCAAAATTTACTACTTTTTTCTCAATTCAATCTCATACGAAAATAAGTACAATTAAAATAGAAAGAGATAAACTTTTTCTGTGTTCTCAAGCACAAAAAGCAAAACACAAAGTGGCCTTTCAAGGATTACCGAATTTCCTTGATGGTCTAGGTGTTTATATACCCCCCAAGCATGCAAAGGACTGTGCAGCCAATATAAATTCACCATACACTTCCCATGGAGCAGTCCTTCAAACTAAGATTCACAGCAGATTATAAATACCCAGCCTAGTGTAAAACAACCAGAGACAATGAGAGAGAGAAATGGAAAGATAGAATGAGAGAGAAAGAATAGGAACAATAAGAAAATGAGAGACACATAGGGAGGGAGGGAGGAAGGAAGG
>VXAK01001470.1:0-91648 GCA_013399435.1 Arenaria interpres | reverse complement strand
TGGGCAGTGTGGCTAGAGCATTTAATGTTGAGCTATGGGGTGGATTTGTTTGCTCTTACGTAAAGCATGCTCAGAGAACATCCCAACTTTGGGCAAACAACACTTGGAGTCCTTAGGTAGGCCCTGTCATGGCCAGCCAACCTTGAGAAGGCTCTTCAGGCTAACATTTGACTTGATGTATAAATCTGGGCTCAGGTCTGCATTGATGCTTAGCTACCTGGTTCCTAATGGAATAGAGTTAAAAACTTAAATACCGCTCTAGTTTTGAACCAGTATTACTGAGAATGTTGGAAGGGGAGTATGTATGAGCAGTATATTCATATTCTTTCCAGAGATGTTTTTGGTGCATCAGAACCAAATTGCTGAATTCATTTGTGTATTTGGTTATCTCAGAGTGCAGTTCATGACTGGAGAATATATATCCTAGCCTGTGTCCCTTTCCTTCCTAATGTCTTACCATCAATTACAGCATTACTTACCCATGTTTTCTATTTCTAAATACATCTGGAGTTTTGTTTTTAATTATTCATTGAGACAGAGACTTATTTTTTACCAGACTTTCTGAATGTGCTTTTAAAAATCTTGGAGCCAACCTGTGACAGCCAGAGGAAAAAAGGGACTGGACAACAGAGCGTGTGGCGTCAAGGCAGTTGTGTAAAGAAATGAGGTAAGATTCAGCATTTACTTCTAATGTGCCTTCTTGAGGTATCCTATTGGAATTTTGTAAGACAATTGCTTTTAATAAATAGATTGTGACAAGCAATTACACACTACTCCACACATCTTAAGAAAGGAAGAACAGAATAATTGAAAATAGGGCTGGGAGAGCTCTTGGGAGGTCACCCAGTCCATCTCCTTGTGCAGGGGGGACTGACTTCAGACTAACTACTCCTGGCATATGTTTGCCTCGTGTTTTCAAAAACCTCCAGTGACAGAGGTCCTGCAACATCTCTAGGAAATACTTTCAGGGCTTATCACTGCTTAATGTTAGAAACTTCTCCCCTACTGTCTTGCTCATGTCCCCCTCAAGGCCAGCTCAACACCATTGTTTCTTTCAAGCTCACAGGGAGCACAGGGGATGTTCATTTCCTTTCTTCTACAGCGACAAGTCCATCTGTCTGGAGACTGCTATCATGATTCCTCTTAGTTTTCCCCTTTCTAGACTAAACAAATCCCATCCTTTTAATCTTTCCTCATAATTTATGGGCTTTAAACCTTCCTTAATTTTTGTTGTTTCTCTCTGGACTCAGACTAATTGATCTGTGTCCTTCCTGGAAGCATTGGCCCAAACCTGTTTCAGTGGCTGCATTTTCTCATCCTGATCTTTGCCACATTGCTCATTGAGGCAAGGATTTTCAGGAGCCTTTATTAAAACAGCCCAGTCTTGGATCTGATCTAGTGTTTGGATAGACAGTACAGACTAGAGGAGCTTCAACATCTTCGCTGAACTCTACTACCCTAAGAAGTGCTAAATTTTAAGCGGGAAGAGGAGGTGATAGGAAAACGGTAATAATACATAGTGGCACCATTCTTAAAGATGTCCAATTCTTAGAAATACTTTTGTACTGATCTCTGTTGTCTCCAGCTGTCTACGTCAGCTGATATTTCTCCAGCGGTGCATATACAGAAGTGACTTCCCAGTGTGAGCCTCTGAGCATGAGAGCAGGTCAGGAGAGCCAGACACGATGTGAACTTTGTAGGGCTAAATAGCCCTATAAAATTTGTATTGTATATATTATGGGGTTTGGTCAAGAGGATTCTCCCCTGCTGGAAGAAATATTGACAATTTTGGCTTGTATTATGCTACGCTAATCCTGAACCCTCCATTGGTGGTGGCAAAACACCCACTAGGGGTCACAGCCAGCGTGTCTTACAGTAGGTCTCTGTCCCAATTGAGTAGGGTTAGGCTGGAAAGGGTTTCTCTTCCCAAAGCAGCCGAAGGACTAGATGACTTTTCCAGTTTCACAGAACTCCAAAAAGCCTCCAATGACCTCAGGGTTAGGCAACACAAACATCACCATCTGAATGAAGTTTTTTTGGGAAAAAGTATCAGCAGATAATGGTTTGATTTGGTAGGACCTTTATTAGAGATAAAGTAAAAAAAGTTGTTGGCTATGCTGTCCACTGGTAGTGTTAATTGGGAGATAGGTATCCCTTCAAAAATAAGCAATTATAATTGCTTGACTATAATTTTTTAGGTTCACAGAGCTTTTGCTTAGAACTGAGCTGATACTGCAGCCTGTCCTGGCTATCTGGAAAATAAAATGAAGGCAAATACCCTTGCTTTGAGTATGTGAGGTTAAGCTTGTTACTACCTCTCTCTGTTTGGAATTTCTGCATCCAACAGATTGCACACTCTTTTAAGTAAACAGAGTTTCAGTGTTTTCTGCTATATAGTGTAATACCACATAAAGCAAGAGAAAGAAAAGGAAGTTGTCTAATGCTTGAATTGTTCTGGTGTTTTCTCATACAACAGAATGGTAAATTGTTTTCCTTGGCTTTCTGGAAAATATCTGACCTTGATACTTCATATTCAATTTATGTAAACAATTACAAAATCTTCTGAGCCAAATAGAAAAGGCTATTTCTTGAAAACCTGCAGGGAATGCACATGGGAATTTCCCACATGCTGTGGCAATCTTAAAAATACCTCCTTCTAACCCCACAATATTAATGATTAACTCCGGAACTGTGAGTTTTTCCAGACTTCCAGTGAACTTAGTGATTTGTGTGTTCAGCTGCATGTATCGGGGAGAGGTAGTAAAAAAAAAAGTAATTTACCACTTTTAGTAACTTGTGTTTAACAAACAATCTGCCACATTTTCCCCTTGAAAATCAGGGATTTCTGCAGATTGCTCAGCTGATAAACATCACAGTATGGGAAATGCTGTTTTGTGGCTAAGTGCGTGCTGAGATGCTCTTGCAAGACCGAGCTGGAACCAGTTTTGGTCTTCACAAATTACTCAAAGACAGAGCTGCTTTGATCAGGACACTCACCCACACATTGCAGCATGAACCTTCAGAGATGTGCTGAACATCGTTGATAGCTTGTTTATATACATCTGAAATTCAGTATTAGTGTTAACTGTGAATTGTTTCCGTTACACTTGCTGAAGAAAAGAGAAGTAGCAGAGTGCCCCTTGAGAGGTGATTTCCCGGAGCAGGGCTTCTCAAACAAGGAGATTCACGTCACACAAAGTCTGTTCGGCTCATGGTGTGATGGGCAGCAGCACTGACAACAGTTTGCAAATGCAAGCTGTTGCATGAAGCTTTCGAAAGATGCTGAGTGCCGAACCCTCACCTATCTACACCAGCAGCCTGTCCCATAATAGTTAAGAATATTCAGCCTCTTGGATCACTTTTCTTTACCTCTGCTGGTCTTGTTTAATGTAGCAGCATGGTTTATCAACCATCCCACTGCACTGTTTGTGGCCGTGATAGTATTTTTGTCATTAAAAATTTCTAGAGCGCAGCTTTTTAATCAATTCAGGTTGAGAAACTGGAGCACGACTGTCATGGGTGCCAAGTCAGTATTCAGTTTTATTGGCCAGAATAAAACTGTTTTGGAGTACCTTCTGGACCAGCACACCTCCATTTCAGGGTGTTTTTAATATCAACATATATATCCATCATTTAGTCACATGTGTATAATTTAATCTCTCATTACTTATCTATCTATCTTCCTGTTTGTTTGTCTGTCTGCCTACTTATATAGTAGCTTTTCTGGATGCTTCTTGGGTTGATTGGCAGAGCAGCCCCACCATCCTGATGACACAATCACATACAATTCATAATCAGACCATCAGTGCTTTGCTGCAGCAGATGTTGGGAACTTACCTCCTGCACAAAGAAAGGCTAAATGTCTCTACAAACTGGACTGGGAACCCAGGCAGCTGGAAGCAGATGGTAGTAAAAAAAGGATCAAGTTTTAGCTGCACAGAAAAAAGGAAATCTCTTTTTCCTTCTAGTTGGAAAGATGTGTGTGTATACATGAGAAAGACAGGGATGATGATTCTATGAATTTTTTCCTGTGATTATATTCTTTTGGTCTAGCACAGAGATTAAACAGAAGACACAGCCTTTTTGGGCCTTTAGTGGGTGCAATTGTTTGTGTTTGTGGGGAAACAGCAGAAAGTCTAGCGGGTAGGGTGGTGGGTTTGTATGCACAGACTGGATCACCAGCAAGATGCACTGAAAACTGTGTTTGACAGCATCAAAGTGATTAAAATAACTTAATATGATGAAGTACTGCTGAGAGATTATTCTAGTTATGAAACTTGCATTATTTAATGAACATTCTTGAAACTTTAGCTCCTGTGAGCAGCTTGTTTAATAAAAACATTGGGTTCTAAAAATCAGGTTGACATCTGGTCCTTCCAGTCATAAGAAGTGACCTGGAAATCAGACCTGAGTGCACCTAAAGATTCAGAGGTCAGAAAGTCACGTAGGAAGAATAGACACCAAATCTTTAAAACTAGGGTGTTTCAAAAAACCCCTCACAACACCTTTTAAACAAAGGATAGGAACATTCTATCTTTTATCTTTCGCAATATTTAAAAAAAACTTCCTTAATCTGAATCCACAGTAGTTGTTTAAAGGATGTAGAGACTGGTAAATAGCAGGCAATGAAATTTCATCTGAGAAGATGCTGACCGTTTCAAACTTTGCTATTCTTGGGCTCATAATGTTGTGGGCGTAATTCGCTGCTCAGCATCTATGTGTGTACATATAGCTATATATATATATATTTATGCATTAGGTTTCCCTTCTTCTGTGCCTAATATACAGAGGATGTGGCTTTGTTTGAGCCCTGCTATGACATTTACCTTTCTGTCCGGCTGTAGAGGCTCACATGCTTAGCTTGAGATGTCCTGGGCTTGGTTGTTGTTCTCAAAATAGATGTCGGTGATCATTTTTGTGGGGTTTGGTTTAGAGTTCAGCCTGTGCTAGGGCACATGTGGTCAGGACATCGTGCCTCTGTAGACAGGAAGCAGATAACCAGCCGGTCAGTACGGTACATCTCTCTGTATCTGCTTGATTGATGCAGGATATGGGTCTGTCACAGCTTTTACCTTCAGATCTTGGCTCTTCAGTTGACCCATGCTTTCATCCTCAGAGAGCTTAATTTTCCTCCCAGATATGATTAATTTCACTGTTTTCCTAAAAAAAAAAAAAATTCAACAAAACCCAAACAAGCTTAGAAGTATCCAATTACTGGCACTAAACTCATGAACTTTTGCTCCATTCAGTGTTTTCCATTTCCCATTACCTTCAGTTTGACTGGAGCCACATGCTGTCCCCGTTCCTAAGCTGTCCATTTCCTGCTGAAAAAGGCAGGGAGTGACTCTGCATTGGCTGAGAGAGCAATAATATCTGCAGTTCTTTCTGTAATCTGTATGAATACTATACTGCTCTATATGTTACTAACACTTGTAAACCCCCTTGATTTTGAAAAGTAAAACTTGGAAAAACATGTTTACGTACGGCACTCACTGTACTATGGAACTTAAGGCTTATTATGGCATTATAAGAGCTTCGCCTTACTGTCATATCATATGGAACTTGGAGTTCAGCAACTGGTTTTTGTTCCGTACCCTGCCACAGATCGATCTCCATATGGTTTATTTCTGTTTGGATAATTGCAGATATAAATTTAAGTGCCTGCCCTCCTTTAAAACTGTTGACTCCTTGTTTCCTCCAACATTTTCATAGCAGTTAGGCACTGTAGAAAATATTTATTTGACTCATTTAAGAATTTTTATGTTATAACTGCATTGACCTATAGGGAAGACTCTAGGAAAAACGAAACACCTGATTTTACCCTATTTTTCCCAAGTTGTTCTTTGTGTTACACTCCTCTATTCTATTCTGTCACCTTTTACTTGCTTCCCTCTGAATTGAAGGCTGTTATACCACCTTAAATCTCTCTGCCTATGGGAGTCTTTTTAGGCTGCTGAACATTGTAATTGACCACTTTTGACTTTCCAGGTTTTACTGCATGTACGCTCTACTTAAACTCAAGCCCAGGTATGGCAAACAGAGTTCCAGATGAAGGTGTACTGTTAACTAACATAATGGCATTATTCATCTAACAATGCTCCTTTTAAATGACTTTTCTTTTTACTGTTGCTCTGCAGCAGTCAAACACACCTTTTTCCTATGTATTTTGGCAAACAGCGGGCATTAAATTTGAAGCTCAAGGCACTTGAGTTTTTAAGGTTGAGCATCCACATTTTATGAAAACCGTTATAGTTGCCTGACTGTAAGTCTCATAAGGACCGAGGAATGCTCAAATCACCTTTTAAATTCACAAGCTCTGCCTGTTATTCCTGGGAGGAACTCTTGGCTAACGTGACTGGGGTGGCCTTGGTCTTCCTCCTGGTGGCAGTGAGTGCAGGTTATCTCAGCTTTGCCCTGTGCCACTGACCTGAAGGAGAGGTTTACACAGTGCTGAGGAGATCTCAAGCTAGAGAGCAACCAGTCTGATGGGAGGATGTGTCCTACCTTCCTGCACTCCAGAGTTGTGCTTTATTTGGGGATGGGGAAGACTGCAGAGGGTACACTGCCCACTCAGGTAGAGAGATAGTGCCTGGAGGAGATGCTCTGCTACCACCACTAAACTGGGTTTTGTTGACACAGCAAGAGACTGTGAGCTGACACTGGCTGTGTTACAGCACCATCTGCAAAAATATGCTGCATTACACAGAAACTGTAGCAGAAATAGACAATGGCGTTGCAAACCATGATAAAGTACACATTATACACACAATCCTCTGGGAAGGAATCGAGCAGTTCTTGCTGAAGGACTCCTGAAATGATCCACCCAGGTTATGGGTGTGATAAAAACATGCAGGTAAGACACTGGTATGTCCTACCACGTGGACACAATAGGGATTTGAAGAAAAAGTGGTGTTGTGCCTGTACATGAAGCACAAGCTTGCCAGGACTTATTAGCTGTGTGTTTGCCTCTTTGTGGTTTGACCATGACCATGAATGGGACAGCTCAGCCAAGGGGAGCCACAGAGATTTCAATTCTGACAACATTAACTAGGGAGAAAACCTGGAATGATGTTAATATTAGTGATATAGAAATCTCTGGTGACGCACAGTAACTGCGTATGAAATTACAAGGGATATGTAGTAATCGGCGTGAATATGAGAAAGTGATCATATAAGATGGAGAAACTACCAGATGTAAAACCCAAACTGATGATGAACGCACAGCCAGATCTATACTTGTACTAAAATTCTCATCTCTCCATTTGTGCGGTGAAAGACATCTTTCCCCTTGAACGAGCCTGGAGGGGCCATGCAAAGTCTGAAAGTTCACGGTCTGTCATTGTCAGAAGAAGCTCTGACTTTTAAATAAGCCAGCTGGTGATCAGATGCTGTGACTTGCTATTTATTTTGCAAATCATACCTGCAGACATGTTTCGTTAGCAAAGTCACTGATTGTGACAAATGTGTATAACAAGTGCAGTCTTCTATTGATTCTCACATTCTATTTTCTGCTTTTGGTGGAAACAGATGGAATTCAATTTTCCCACAATTACTATTAGCCAAGAATAACATCACTTAAATCAGTGCGGGGGAGGTGGAAAGTTGCAACTACAAAACACACAGCCTGAAAAGCTGGATATTGAATTGTGACTTGCAAATAACCATAACTGATGTGTTATACAGGCCCCCATTCAGAAACAAACTTTAGCGTTCTCTGGACTCAAAGTGTTATCTCCTACTGACATTATGCATGTGGTATTCTGAAAAAAGGATGATCCAGATTCTTCTTGTAGGTTAGTCTCATGGCATGACTGATGCTTAAATGGTAAACTTTCAAGACATTTTCCACTAAAAATTAACCCAGGGTAAGTTTAGATGTAGCTAATGGTAATGTAAGGATACAAGATAATTGCTTACCTTGCAAAACATTAAATTCTTAGGAAATTAAAGTATTAGAAAATAAGTCAGTAATTACACATGCAATAAATCAATAATTTCCAAATATTCAGGCTGTTTTAGATAAAAATGTTGTGAATTTAGAGAGGATGCATTGCATAGCTAAAATATGAATGGAAGAAAAAAATCCTACATTCTGTGAATGTTAAGGGTAACTCCAGAGTTTAAAATTAAGAAATACCATACTTAAAGATTTCTCTTGAAATCCCAGTTTGATGCTAATTCATTTGCATCATGCTGAACTCTCAGATGATAGTTTCACAGATATTTTAGTCCCATTATTAAGCATGGCCTCTGGCTTTGTTTAGTGACTAATACGGGACTATTAGTTTCATCCTAGGCTTCCTTCTGTCCTTTTCATTGTTACAGTATTTTAACAATTCCCCCAAACTATTGCATTTCTGTTCACAGTGGCCTTGTAAAGAGGCATCTGTACAGATACTGAATGGAGAAAGACAATTCTGTATCAAAAAGGCACCAGGATAAGATGATTATGATCCCCTATGTTAGACCCATAAGTATATTATGGTGCGTTATTTGTTCAAAGCAAAGATCCATGAAAATCATACAGCTGGTGTCTGTAGCAAGGCACATGAAAAAATAAGATGATCTGCCAATGGTCATCCATGAAAGACTTGCTCTATAATACATGTGAAATCTATGGCTTAATGCCTTATAAAACCATTTATTTTTTTTTTTAAGAGCAGATTGCGATATCTAGCAGAAGAAGCTTGAGGAACTCCAGTTCTGTTCCTGCATATGGGGACTGGAGTTACACCTCCAAAGTTTTTTGGAAGTTGCAGTTTTAAATCTTAACGAGTTGACTGAAACTGTGTAAGATGAAGTGTCTGTTTTGGCCAAGTTTGGGCAAATATTCATAACAGCAGCAATGTCTCTCCTATGCCTGAAATGACACTCCTGTCATATTTCAAGCTCCCAGAAGCATTGAGGTGAGCTGGAATATTTCATTTTGCCTTTTCACATGGCCAAAATAATATTTTTCCTTAAGAAAAAGCAGAGAAACCTTTGATGAAAGCTTTTCCCCAGACACGACAAGGCAAAGAAGTAAACCCAACCAAAATTTTTTAAAAGTGAATCCACATATTTGTGCATTATGAAGTGCTAATCAAGCTGCCTCTGTCCAAGCAGTCATTCACAGCCTGAATGCAGAATAATTAGAAAACGGAAATCTATATTCCTTTGTGCAGCATTTATCATTTCTAAAGGCACTCAGCCGGTACAAGTGATTCCTCTTTCAAATGGGGCAAGGAAAGCATCAGTGAGGTGGCTTCTCAAAACCTACAGCTACCTCTGGAGTGGATGATTCATGGGGCAGGAAGGCTGGGAAATGCTGGGTGTGGGAAGGCAGGATGGTACGACAGACCCTGGATGCCAGTTTGTGCTGGGTGAGGGTTGCATTTGGCTGAGGAGACCAAGAGGTTGCTCATGGCCAAGTGCAGGAAAGGATGAGTCAGGCTCTTCACACCTGATCCACCACTGCTAGTTCATCCAGTACAGAAATGGCTGCATCCCCAGCTCCCAGCTGGCACGGACTGAGTTTCCATCCCTTTGCACAGTCGTTTGTACCAGAGCGAGGTGGATGCATTGGCAATGGGATTCTGGGAACACCAAAGTTGGTCTCTGTGGGTGTGGAGTGACACTTCTCCTGCAGCGTTCCTGCACCCTCTTTGCCCTCAATGGGTCTTGTGGTGACACGTTTTCCCTTTTGCAGCAACAGAGCCGCGTGTTAAAAGGCTGTATTTTAAGCTGAGATTGCATCTTTGCTCTCCCCACTGTTTTCTGTCATTTGAATGTTTTTCAAGAAATTACTCTGTGGGCTTAAATTTCTCACATTAAAACTCGACAATGTATCAGCATCTGATACATATTTAAATAACTTTCCAGTGCCCTTGTTTAATTCACAGCACTGAATATTCACTGAAGTCAAATTATGAAGCACGTTGGCGTCAGGACGTTTCCATCTCTCCTTTTTTTTTTTTCTTTTTCTTTTTTTTTTTCACTTGCAGCTTCCAATTCTAACATCCTTGTTAGAAGAAGCAAGTGAGGACAAAAGAGACTGAGCAGTTCTTACTGGGAAGGTACTTCTAAGCAAAGAGGTAACGGGCTTAGGATCTAAGTATGCAAGACCTGCAAAAAACTGAGATGTTAAAATAATCTCAAACGTCACAAATGAGACAGAGGCATAACTCTTTTACTGCTCTTGGCATTGGTTAAATCTACAGAGGAAATTGAAGATTTTTATGATTCTATTAAAATTACTGTTCAACACATTCGAAGGGATGATAGTGAAACATAAAGGGCAGTGTCTCATACACTAATGTTAACCTAGCGATATCATTTATATTGGAATTTGACTTGACTTTCAAGCACCATTTGAAAGGTTATTGCATGTGAAACCGAATTAAGCAATACAGCTGAAGTTCACCCTTTTATAATTTAAAATAAGAATTGTATTTTTCATCCCTCAAGTCCCCATTCAAAAATGGAAAATAAAAAAAAAACCAGTGCCTCACCCTACCTCCCACCAGCCAAATCCCTGGTTTGTTAGGAGGGAGGAAAAATAAAAGCAGGTGAAAAAGGCATACCCTTAGGGCAGGGCTCTGATGCCAGAACTGGCTTATGCTGTAACGCACATTAATGAGGCAGTTTCACCTTTACACCAGAGTGCCTGAAATTAGATACTCCTCCACTCTCTAGTTTCTAAGTCTTGTATTTCCATCCCTGTCTTTATTAATTTTGGTCTGATGAAATCCTTTCCCATGCCATCCCAACCTTTACCTCTTAGACTGCTGTAGTTATTTGAAGCACAATACCTTGATTAGCTAAGCCAGCCTGCTTCATACGTATGAGCTGGATCAAATAACCCTGCTCCAGTCACCTCCTTAACTTTTCCAGGAATTATATGAAAAACCAACGTCCATGTCCCTGAGGGTTTGTAGCTCAGAGTCTCAGCAAATCTATGTAGTTTTGGTAAATAGCTTGGAAATTCTAGAATTTGCATGAAAACCTCTTAAACTGAGCGGGACCCCAGGAAAGAAGAAAATAAATCCCAGTCATCCTCATCCTGAGATGACCCCGGCAAATGCAACTTTTTAATGAGGCTAGCTAGTTCAACAGAAACTGTCAGGCTTTTCTGAGAATCTCTCCACTGCGCTCCTGCCAACTCTACCACTTTGGGCATTAATCTACCAGATTTCCAGGCAGCCGGAAAGTGCAGACAAATGGTCACTGTGCACGCAGTGAGGAGTCAGCCCGCGCCTCCGCACAACAGCCGGGCACGCCAGCGACTTGAGACCTGTGAATATTGGCACGTTTGTGCCTGCTGTCACTAGCAGGGGAGGCAGAAACATGTCAAGCAAACAGAATCTCTGACTTCGGCAGAGAAGACGGTGCCTTCGACACAATGCAAAGATTGGACAGAGATAAATATAAGGATTTATGGTCACTACAACCAGACTGTTTAATGGAACAGGGAGGAGCTGTCATGGGTTGTCTTTATGAAGAATGATTTTTATTACACTGGGAATGGATTTTCCTAGTTGAGGTGTTCAACACAATTGGAGGGAATCTGGGAACAGGAAAGACTTTCCCTGAGGTTTATTTTTATTGCTTTGCCTATGGAAGTATTTTTCAAAGAACGGGTTGTTTTTTGGGGAGAAAGAGAGGAGCAGGAAAGGCAACTGGGAAAAGGTTGTAAGAAATAAGGTAAAATCTTCTTTTCCCCTAAATATGCCCCCCCCAACTGAAATATTTGAATTTGTTATTGGGAGACATATTCATATTTTTTAAAAGAAAGTATAGATGGATCAAATGTATTAAACTGTCTACTTAACTTCCCAACTCAAATAACCATGTTTCCATTGTGTATTTTTATAACTGCAAGTGTGTATAAATTCACCTATCTCTATTCATCTAATTTTTTTCATGGTGAACAGTCTTGTCTCCACTCCCACAAAAGTCATGCTTCCTGTGATTTCAAAAGTAAACAAGTCCAGAGGACGTGAATGGCAGCAAATAATGTAAACAGGAATTCTCATGCTAATTGTACCAGTGCTCTGCTATACTTAGAAGTGGAAGTCAAGTCAGCGTTTGGTGGAACAAACCTCCTGCAACCAAGAAGGAAGCAGAAAAATAATCGACATACAGGTCAGTTGGTCTGCAGAGGAAATCCGAGGTGCAGTTTCACAATACATTGAATCGACAACAATATCTGTTCAAAAGTTCCCCTTCTGCCTGACCTTGGCCTTTTGGGAGGGCCTGGGAAGAGGAAAGGGTGTTTTAAAACTCGATAGTCCAGTGAACTGGTTTGTAAGTTTGGCCTTACAAAAACGTGTGCTCATACAATTGGGGAAGTGGTACAGCAAGGAAACAACCTGGGCACAGAAAGATCTCCATGATGGAGCCATGAGGGCAGAGTTTGCTGCCAGAGCCAAAGGGGTGTGGAAGATACCGCATACCAAGAGTGAAATGGGGAGATAGCTATTAGCGTATTCTTTGACTTCAGAGTGGGTATTTACTTAGAGTTGGTAGAGTCAGAGTTCCTAGACAGCCTCATTTCTGGTGGGATGGACTAATTTCTTCATGATGAAACAGCTCTGGTGTCATCTCTGATAACTCCTTTCCAAGTGACGTTGCTGTGCAAGAACTGTCTACCAAGCTCAAGCATTGCATGAGTTGGGACTTGTGAAAAGGCACGAGGATTTGCATGTTGGGCGAAGGTGACAGCAATAACCATGTAGTTCAAGTTTTACTTATTATGGTTCATGCCAAATAGCACTTTGCCATGCAGATTTTTGTTGTCTTTGGTTGTGTGTTATTTCTCAGGATTTCTTGTTAGACTTACTGAATAAAACCCAGTGTTGACAGCCATCCTCAGCAACATCTATAGATGCTTCCTTGCAGGTAATAATAACATTCAGCAACACTGACATCTTGTGGCTGATGAGAAATGACTCAAATATGCCAGATAAGCCACAAACGTATCTTCACCAATTGTGGATTCAGCATCTCCTAAAATATGGTGGTGCTTAAAGGGATGAGTATCAGAAGTCTGGAAACCAAGAGGTTAAAAAGCAAAAGAATGCATAAAGGTACTGGTTTATTAGTTGACTGGGCTGTGTGTGTCGATAATCCAGCAGCGTGCTAATCCTTCTGGCTAATCTTCTCCCTGTGAATGATTCCCTCCAGAGGACAAGGACAGAGTCTGGGATGTTTGACATGACAAATAGAAGCTGTCGCTCCCTGCAGATGATCTTCTTTGTGTTTTCCTCCTCCATGGGGAAGCTGGGAGAGAAAGTACCTCTGGAAAAGGCCCCAGGAGGAATCTTTCTTATTGGTTATTGTTGCCGCCAGAAGTAAAATCAGCAAAGCCAGGCTGTGAGCCTCTGCCTCTCAGCCAGTGGAGATTTTTGGATAAAGGTGTGATAGGGAGGACTGTTTGTATGGAAGGATTTGTAGGAGCAAATCCTGGTTTGGCTGGGAAGTTGCAAACTCTTCTGCATGCTTAGGCCACTGAGGCTTAAATATATCCTGTATAAAATGGTCTTATCCTTGAAGTATGGGTAGGATGAGAAAAATCTAATTTGGACTCCTACAGATGGTAGGGCAGTCAATTCAGGTTTTTTTGGTCTAACAATGGATGTTTGTGACTCTGTAACATGCGATGGTCAGCCTTGGACTTTTCAGTTGCTAGCAACTTGGATTGCTTCCTTGTTTGCATATGTTTTTGTTGCTAATGAACATCTGTATCCACTTTAACATCTGAACCCAGTGACGAAATGATTACTGAACGTGAAATTAAATGTTATGCAATGGTCTTTTGCAAGTATCTAGAGAACTTTCACGCTTCCTTGAGGATGCTAGGTCTGGGATTGCAAGGAGCAATGACCGTATGCTCTGCTTACAGCCTGTGCTCCTTGAAACCAAAGCAGTTGTCTGATTTGGAGCCCATATTGCATAAAATCCTTTATGAAACCTGGGGGAAGAATTGTAAAAGACCACACCTAGCTGGAGGTTGGGGTTAAATTGATTAGGAAAAGCTGTCTCAGGCTTGTGGGTCATATTTGCTAATTATTTTGGGAGGTGAGGAATAACATCCTTTTCCTAGTCCTGTAATGAATTTCCTCTTTTTTTTTTTTTTTTGGTTTTGTTTATTTGGTTGGTTTGTTTGTTTGGTTGGTTTTTTCCTTGCTCCTGTGAAGAGCTGCTTTGAATAACTTTTCTTAGTGAGACTGTGAAATGAAACAATAGAAATGAATGATTCTGTCATTTGTAGTGTGCTTGTCTGTCCTATGTATTGTGCCTTAGCACCTTTTAATTCAGTGCATTAAGTCACCTTAAACCACGGACATGCACAAATGCTGTAGTTTAGTATGCTATGTAAAAATTCCAATTTAAAATGGCTAGTTTGGGGAAAACCAAACCATGTTTTGGGGAAAAATACCCTTTTATCTGCTCTGTTGACTTCACTAAACAATACAAGAGATTATTCTTAGTTGATAGGAGCAATCTGGAGAAAAATCTATTATTCAATATAATTTAAAAGTGGGTATTATGGAGCTAGCAAGAACCATTCATTCATAGTGATGTTTTTCTCTAAAACACATCTTGTTGTATTGTCTAAATATATTAAAATCTATAACACTGAATCACAGATGTTTATTTCAAAGAATAAAAAGTGCTCGATTCAGCAGAAACTTGCAGCAGTTTGCTGAGTTAGCACCTTTGAAAATGCCAGCCAACTTGGTGTGAATTTTATTTATTTAGTCTCTGGAATGTATTATACTGGCTTTAAGAACAGTAAAGATCTCTAATCTGTACCCCTCACTTCTTGAGCACTACTTTCATGTACAATTTTCAATATATATTTTTTTTTCATTTATCACTGACAAAAAATAAATATATGCCACTGTGTAGCACTTGGTGTTATGTAAAGGTTGGACTTGATGATCCCAAGGGTCTTTTCCAACCTAAATGATTCTATGATTCTATGATCTTTATTTCCTATTTTACATTTAGAAATAACCTTTTTTTTTCATAAACCAGTAAAGGTATTGCTGTTTTAACAGCCCACACTGTAAGCTGAGCCTATCAAATTCATATGTCTCTTTGTGAGCTTAAATTGGGAACAGCACAAGCAATAGATTTTAAGCTTATGACCACAAATTTGACATCAGCATTTGAAAAAAGGGCATCAAACAGTAAATTATGGCTTTGGTCCCTTCATAGCTCACTTGCAGTAAATTTGAATGGATGCATTGTTTCCAGAACTGTAAATATGGGAAAACTTGGATTGATGTTGAAAAGCATAATATGCCCTAACTTGATCTTAAACAGTTACACTGTACTCAGTTGAAACTTGGTGAAAAAAATGAAGATATGGACATAAGGCACTTCTGGTAAGCCAGGGGCAATTTGTAATGTAAACTGTTCTTCTTCTCAACATCAGGGAAGGTGAAGCAGAGAGATCCCTAAAGTTTTCAGAGATATTCAGCTGTCAGCTCAACTGTCTGTTGATCAACAAGTCAACAACATTTCTGCATTGCCCAACAGCCCTACATCATTCACCGCTCGTTGGAGTGACATTGGTGACTGGATTGGATTTCTGTTGGCTTTGACCATGCAGGCTCATGTATTCAGCCTACAACTACTTTTTCCCCTCTCACACTATATTTTTTTATAACATATGGTCTTTCATCTGTAGGGCTAGAAAGCCAGATGTCCATGGCTCTTTTGGTCAATACAGTCAGTTATGCTGCCAATCATAAGCCCTTTAAACACTGCTACAGAAAATTACAGACTGTTGTTTTCATATCTTTAGTCTAAACCTATTTACCAGACTCATAATGATGTTCTAAAATAATATCTGTACATTGCCTAGTCATACACAAACTGCTGTATTTCACTTGTTAAGTAATGGACAAGCAATGAAGCAGCTGTTGAAACATTGCACTGGGTTTTCCTCTGTCAAGCTGAATGACAAAATTTACCAGGTCATTTAATCAATTTCATACTCATTTAAACTAGATAAAATCAATCATCTTGGCTCATAGATTTGGTAGCTGGAAAGATTGTGTCGTCTATATTGTAATGCCATACTTCAAACATTTTTGAATTAAAAAGGAAAAGATCCTGTATAGTGTTCACAATGTAGTAATCCCCAATCTGCTAAACTGTTGCAAACAAGATAACTGAAACTGCAATTCTGAAATGATCAATTTGTAAATTAAGAGGTTTTTGTGGAATAATTAATCAAAATGCAGATCTAAATGGTCAGTTGTCTTCAAAAGTGAGTTAAGATAATCTAATTGATAGCTTGATAAGTAGGGAAAAAACCCCATATAATGTTTAGAGCCATTAATTTATTGTGTCTGTTTTTTAATAAACCATCTGCTTTCTATGTTTCACAGGCAACCCATGCACTGAGAAATTTTTTGAAAAAAGGAAGTTTCATCCTCTATCTGCAATGTAAGTCAAACTCAATGTAGTTTATATTTACAATGAGATATAAAAATTCTGTAATGTTTTGAAGAAAAGTCACTAAACTAAATTTTGATTTGCACAGTGGCTCATAAGGGTGTGAGGAGGAAGTACGACTAACTGGTCTTATTGAAGTGGCTTTTATAAGAGCCAGCCTCTGTAGTCCTCCTTTAAACAGGGTTTCATTTTGGATAAATGGAATTTTGCCCTAGTTGAAACTTAGAAGACAGCAATTCAGAGCCAGTGAGTGCCCTCACTGAAGGTAAAGACATGATGGTCAGGCCCTGCTGACCAAAAGCAGTCAAGACATCAGGAAGGGGTGTACTTGTCTAACATTTAAGCATGAGAGTGCACTCAGGTACCTGACCTTCTCGCACATGGTTGGCAGAAGTCATGTTTGGATGCTTCAGTTCCCTTTACAGTGGGAATTCATAGGGATTTGGGTGCCCCGGGGTGACTTCAGCAGCAACAAACAACATAGGCCAAGAGTCAAGAACAAACTGAGAGAGAGGTTACATCTGGAATCCCACCTCCCCATGTGCCTTGCTTGGAGCTGCAGTGAGGTGCCTTCATTCATTCTCCAGTACCTGAAGATAGGCACACTGCCCAAGAGTTTTAGACATGTCAGTTCTTTTGCAGTTGATACCTACCCTGTGTGTATGCTTTTCAAAAGACTCCTCTCTCGAGAACAACCTCAGTACTTCTGAAGATAAATTTGCATCCAGTGATCAGAGCAGAAGACTTAGCCTTTAAACATGTTCATTCAGGAGCTGAAATTTATTTTTTCTAATACTATGAAATAGCTTAAGGTCAGAACACACTTATCTGGGAAGTGAGAAACTTCTTCATCCTCTGGTGTTCAAAGACCTACCTCTTACCTCCTCTGAAAGCAATTGAGAGGCCCTTGACTGATCTAAGAGGTGGGATCTTCATACCTCCTCCTTTCTATTTTTCCTCTTTCCCTGTCCTGCAGAAGTTGTGCCATTATGAAGAAAAAATATTTAGTAATTAGAGAAAGACCTAGAAGACTCATGACTTTTTATAGCACTGATCAGGGCTTACACCTGAGAGACGTTTCCTCTGTTGTACTCTATAAACCTTCCTTCTGCAAATTATCTGTTGCCCCATAAAGAGTGTCCAGTTTCCAATTTGTAATTTTTACCAGAAGAAGGAGGGCTTCAGGGAAAACCTCCACAATAACAGTTTTGCCAGTCATGCTGTTTCCCTAAATTATACAGCTTATTATGGAGAGACCCATACAAGTGACCACATATGCCTATGCTGATGGGTTTTTTCTACTAGTGTATTTCATACCTGTTTTCTAGTTTCTTTGATTTTTTTCTAATGCAACTAGAGTTTACTTCAGATTCAGAACCCTTGAACATTAAGTCTTACAAACTAGTAAAATATGCTCAAGACTTGTGTTTTGAGTGCAATCCTATGGCGTCAATGAAACAGGAGCTTTCAGGGAGCAGACGGGCATGAGTTTCCAAGTCACATATCAGGGCTTGGTGTGCTTTTCCTACTTAATTTCATACTTATCCTCAATGTGAACTTCATAAAGTCTGCATTGCCTCCTGCATGCTTCATAAAGTCCACGTCAGGGCCACACTCCAGAACAATGCCACACTTTATAAAGTTCAAATTGGCTATGCAAACTTTATTAAGTATATGAAGCTGCTATTAATGTGTAATCACTCCCCAACAGATTAGTCAAACTGCTACTCAAAGGCCTTGCTTTTCATTATGTCCAGCAGCTTAGAATACTTTTAACTTTCCAGTTCCAGCATTTTATATTTTCATGAGCCAAATAAAACTAGGAAAGTGTCAATGAGGTGAGAATACCACTGTTGTTTGACTCTCTTGGTGCAAATATTCAAACATATGGCTTGGTTTATCTCAAACAGTGCAGAGAAGTTCTGTAGTTGTGATGAGACTATACCTATGTAGAATTTGAGGTGAATAGATTTTGATGAGTTGAACAAGGTGCCGGGAATCTTTCAAAACATGCAGTTCTGTATTCAGGATGTTAATGTCTATTTAAAGATTAACATCTGGTGCTAGATTCACAAGAGAACTTAAATTGCATTAAAGTTTCTACTCTCAGCACCTTGAAGATCCATTTTGCTGTTGATTCTGAAATTTTCAGTATGAAAGGTAGGTGTTACAGAAGTACCAAACTTCCAGACATTTGCTTGCAGGTGCATAAAAAAGAATTACCTTAGTCTAGAAAGAGAGCCATGCAGTGAAAAGAGCTTAACTTACTTAAACATGGGCTTCTTCCATGTCAGACAAGTCCTCTAACCCTCCTGGCTATGGAGTAAAACTCAGAAATGACACAACTCCTCCAGGCTAATTTTGTGCTAAGCCCCACATGGCAGATGCATCTGAACAGTACAATCACACTTGGCCCTGAAGCCACGTTAAAGGATTGGCTTTGCAGATCTTACGGTTGCAAGTTCTGTGCTGAGTTGCTTGGTACTTTTCAGACTTGACTTAAAAAAAAAACCACCTAGGTGTGTTCAGTAACAAACATTTAGATAAATTTTTACATCCTAGGAACAACTGTGAGTGTTGCAAATCTAGGCATAGATCCATTTGAGGCTCCACACAGTCTGCTAACACCATTCCATGATACATTTTTGTCTGAAAAGTTATTATTTGTAAGACTGAATGGTATACGGTGGTACGTTGTGGTTAGTGGCATAGAAAATGTTCATTTTTTGAGTATCTGGCAACTTTCCTTAATTTTTAATTTCCATCCTATAAGACCATTTTATCTGCTATGGCTGTCTGAAGATGTTCCTTCCAAGTTGGCGGAGACAATAAGTATCTAAAGCCATTGCTTGCCACCTGCCGTTTTTCCTTTCTGCCAGCAACTCTTAATCATTCTTTTTCCTCTGTCTTACTGTGGGGGATTTGGTGTATTCTTAGGATTTTATCTATGGCTATGATAGTCACATACCTACACTATCATTCTTGGTGTACAGCTACAGTAGTTGTACTCAGTTCTGAGATACTGTTTACGAATGTCTTTAAAGGAGAGCATGAGAACCCAGCTGGGACCTAACAGGGAGAAAAATCTACAGGTAAAACATTAGAAGATTTTGAGAACATCATCTTATGTGTGAAGCAGGATCTGGAATTTTGTGTAGTTTTGAGATCCCCAGCATAAGAAAGGCATGGACATACTAAAGTGAGTGGGGAGTCCCCAGGATGGTCAAGGGGCTGGGAAACAGGAAGTATGAGAAGAAACATAGGAGGGAAATGGAGATCTTACTGCTATGTCCAGCAACCTAATCGAGAGTATAGAAAGGACAAACCAGGACTTCTTGGATTCCTGTAGCAGTGGACACAAATTAAAACAGAAGAAATTCTGATTATATAAAAGGAGAAAGATTTTCACCGTGAGGTTGATCACTCGGGATAATGGACTAAGATAGGTGTTGGAAACTCCATATTTGGAGATATACAAAACTCAACAAGTCCCTGTGTAGGCTGGTCTAGCTGGACATGCTCTGAACTGTTTTTGGGGTTAGATGATTTCCAGGGTCCCTTCCAACCCATATAGTTTTCTCTGATTATATAAGAAAAAAAGCCTTTATTAATTCAGTATTTATTCAGTACAGGGTTACACTATACACTGTAGTACAGGGTACTATACAAATACATAGAAAAGTGTTTTCTGGACTGAAGAGTTTATGCTCCAAATAAAACAAAGCCTTTTGTTTGTGTGCGTAGGGACTGGAGGTGCACTGAGGTGAAGTGATTTGCTGAGGTCCCACTGAAATTCAGTGATGGAACAAGAAAAAGAGCAATCTCAGTCTCATTCTTTCCGCTGTCTCGCTTCAGACCACGGTGTACGCAGAAAGCATTGTTAAGTTACACAGGATGGAAGGATTGCAAAAGTAGGATTAATGTTTTGTTTTTTTCACTTACAAAAGATATTTCTGTCTATGACATTTTGCAGCAGTAAAAGAAAAAGTCCCGCTTGCAGCAGTGTAATATCCAGATAGACAACCTATCACTGTTACATGACCCTTTTCTGCTGAAGATACAAAAACATTCTTTCTATTTCTGTAATTTCCTCTGATTACTCCAGAACAGTTCTGGGCAATGGGCTCCCAGTCAGTTGCCTGTGAAATCCCTAAATGGGTATATTTAGGCAGTTCCAGTGTTACAGGATGTGAAAATAAGTTTGTTTGCAAAAGCTATTTGAAAAAAGTAACTATCTGTATTCTCTCTCAGTGGGCCACAAGTTAAAATATAATGCAAATGTTGAAGAACTAATTTCCAAGGAGATTCACAGTGGCTTGCAAAAGAAGGCAAATAAAAAATGACCCCTTTACATATATGATGCATTTTGATCCACCCCCCTTTAATAATTAGAAACATGGTTTCACTGATACACTTTACAAAACCATTCTGGGGATTCATGAATTTAAAAGAAAAAAAATAAACTAGATGTGAATAATTCATACTTAAATAGCTCTGGGCCAAGATATTGCTCCAGTATTTCCAAGTATTCAGGTTTTATTATTCTCTTAAAGTATGAATAAAACCAAGGTTGTTTTATCACACTTGGACTAATCAATGATATGCCCAAAGCACAGTTGGCAGTAAATGATCCGTTTTAGTTTAAAACATTTTTTAAATAGATGTGTATTGTAAGGCAGTCATAAAAATCTTCAAATTAAAGGTTTTTGAGCCATAAAAACAAGTAATATATTTAAGGGTTTTTTAAGGCAGTAATGTTTCCAAGTAAATAGGAGATGGGCCAAGCAGTTCCCTCTGAATTACCGTTCATCAGGTTTTCACACTCTATTAAGGTAACCTTCATGAAATATTTCTATATTACACTTCATGATGTAATTTGAATGCATTAGAATTAATTTGCCAATAAACTGCAGGGAAAATATGGAATATGCTATCCCCAAAAGCTTATGAACTCTCTCTGTTTAGCTTGAGTCACATTCATGAGTGTTTCCAATGTAAAGTTTACTGTCAAAAAATTACTCCTGTGACTACAACGCTTTATTCAGGAGTGAGCTCTTTGCCTGGGGAAGGAAATCAACGCCATCTGTGCACTGGGTTCAGGGCTTTTACCTTGCTCAGTGAATGCAACGAGTCAGTGATCACTTTGTAGGGCAGAGACAATGTCTTAAAAACAACTCTTTTCTCACCCCAGGCAAGCTCCTCCATGGCTCTCTTGGCCAGCCAGCTTTCAACAAAATGTGTTGTGGTGCCAACCCACCACTGAGTCCTCTTTCCTGTCTAAAGCATGGCTTACTTGTTGGAAAAGATCCAGAGCTTGCCCTTGGCTGTATGGATGAGTTTTAGGCAATGTGAGTTCACCCAATGACATCAGAGGGACTGCAGGTGTGAAATAAGATTTGCAGGGCAGTACCCTTTAGGACAGGGATTTTTGCCTTGTCCAGTTCGCTTCTCATCTCTGCCACTTGCCTTTGATGCTGAGGATTGTACACGACAGCCAGGGAATCACCCGGGGACACAGAGAAGGGTTATAAAGTTTTCTCATTCTTTACTTCCAACTCTCATTCACATTGCTGGCAGCTTCACCGTCTGCATTTCTGAAGAACCTCTCATGGTAGGTTTTAGTTCAAAGGCAATAGATGTTCCATATGCGTTCACGTCAGACGTGCCGTATTGAGGTTTGGAGAAAATCCACCGAAGGCGAGACTATGCTTCCAATGTTTATGCTCATTGCCTTTGGTTATAGCCAATGAGAGAGAATGGAAACACTGACAACAGGATGTAGTTTGTAGTGGAAAAGCTGGCATGTGGTATCTCATAAGCTTCATAATTATTTCCTTTTTAAAAAGTTACGTAAAATACATGAGCTAAGTATGTCAAAAGATGAGTTCTTCTATTCCTCAGCATTTTATGCAAGCTAACTGGCAAAAAACCCAGCTCAGCAAGAAATCTTTCTCACTAAACAGGACCAGAGCTGGACGTGTACAAATATCAGGAGACAAAATCCCGTTTTGTACAATTTCCATACATTAGTGGAAATGAAAGCACAGAGAGCCTCAGGACCAGGACTATTCTCACAAGATTTCTGATTCATTTACAGACCCAAGAGGTCTGCATCACCAGAATGGAACTGGATCTCTCTTCCTACACTACTTTTCTATAGTACTCTTTCTTCCTACAGTACAACCAATTTACATACTGCCGCATTGAGATCTTGCCATTAAACTGTTGCAATCTCCCATTTCTATGGAGACAGTGAAGACATGGCAGAGCTTTTTGGTAGCTCGTTCCTGCTCTGTGTTTGAGATCCACCACTGATATCCTCAAAGCCTAGATTTATTCAGGGTCCAAGGGTTCAGGGATGAGCTCAGGAAACCAGAGCAAGTTGACCAGTATCACTGCTCCCTGAGGGTGCTGTGATTTCCCAGCAATCTGGATTCTTTCTCTGGAATTCTGGATTACACTCTTTGCCCAAGGTCCCATAGGCAATGGTGGTAGAATAGGCAGCTGAAACTTAAAGGAAATGAGATTATGTTAAATTGAGAATAGCTAAAATTTGAGCGAAGAGGTGAGAGATGCTAAGAGTCATCCGGTCTACTGTTTTCTAGGATAGATTTATGCGCTCTGTCTGTCATTTCACCAATAGGTTTAAGAAACTGGAGAGTCAAATTTTACTATATTTGTACAGTTTTTTTCCTCCTGCTGAAGGCAGAAAGAGAAGATAGAACATGTTGCATGCAACATTTGGAGATGTTGTAATGGGACACAGAGCAAGGATCCTAGCTTTTAGTCAGGTTAGTGAGAAATGTCAAGGAGGCAGCCAGTGTGAGTGTGTTTACTGGCCAGTCTCACCTTGGTTTCTCTTCAGGATTCTCCTCCTATCGCCTCCCCAACCATAGCAGAGCACTTTCTGATTTCTGCACCTACAGTCCTCTCATCTAGAGGATGTTGTGGGATGTGAGAAGATATGTTTTGGATAATAATAAGTTTAAAAATAAATAAGGCAGTGCAATCAGAATAGAGAGTTAATTCCCTTATCCATTCTCTTGATCATCTGGCAGAAAAATCTTGGCAGTATCTTGAAGGAACTTATTATGTTTCTAGTGGAAGGAAATAATTCTGGTCATTCTCTAGTAATCCCTCTATCCACTACTGCGTTAATACTACGGGTCCTTAAAAAGACACTCATCTAACTATTTTTTTGGCTAAAATGTGGTCACTGAATAAAGAGATCTTTTTTCTTTGATTTTCAGGAGGTGCTATCTCCTCACACTCACTGCCAGAAGTCCAGAGAAAAATTTCAAATTAATAAATAATGTTTATTCTTATTGAAAATTTTGCAGGAATATTTGGCAGTTAAGAAAGACCAGTTGTAGATTCTTTACAGTAAAAAGTTTAAAATGGAAAATCTGATACATTTTTAAGCTATAATAACAAAATGGGATCACTATAATTTTCAGTTCTGATTATAGGTTATAAAATCTCTGCCAAATACCCATATATTCATAAGTCTGCAGAAAACAATCTACAAAATGAAATATGGAGAACTGCTAAAGGAAAATACAGGCAGCTGTAAATGTAGGAGATATAATGATAAAGCCAAACCTAAAATTAAGATACTGTTGATAACTAGTCAGAGAAATTTCACTCATACCCTATCAAATTGAATTTAATCATAGACAATTTCCATTACCTAAGAATACAGTGATTTATTTGTCCACATTCTAAGACAAAAAGCTTTTCTAAGATGGGATTAATTTTGAGAACATATATCAAGTGCTAAACAGAAAAGAAATTATAGGGGTTTTATATCTAAACTGAATAATATAAACCATGGAAATTCAGATTCAAGGTTACATCAAGGAGAAGGAACCAAGCTTTAAACTGTATGTGGAAATATTCATTAGTTTTGGTCACACGGAATGGAATAATTTTCTTATTGGAAAAGAACTGTTTTATTGACAATGAAGGTCAGAATAATAGGATTATACACATAGAGAAAAAGGGAAACCAAGGAGAGTTGGTTAGCATGAATGTACTACAACTGCTAGAGATAATATAAACATATCTACAGCTTCATACTGAAGCAGATGACTGTGAGACTGTAAGATGCATGAACAAATGGGCCTCTTCCCATTAGATTTCATGTTCCTTTGTAACCATGTGCAGTTGGAGTTTGCAGGAGGTTTGCTGAGTCAAAAAAATAGAAGCATGAAGCTATTAAAAGATGGAATCCTGACCTCTTTATAGGCGGAAACAGCATAGTAAACCACTAAAAAAATTTTCTAATATTACTAATAAATTGACAAATAACATCCCAAATGTAATAAGACACACAACAAAATGTAAGGAGGAGAAATTTTTCCAGTGTGAATTAACAGGTATTAAGTATATTATTCTGAGCAAAACTCTGGATTGCAAGTCTATGACATGGTCTTCACTGCTTGTGTTTCCTCAGGACTGACACATTTGCATTTCCTATTTTTCTTCTCTCAGTCTGTAATTTCATCTCAGTTTGCATTGGCTTAGCAATGAGCATCCTTAAAAAGTGATAGCTGCAGGAATATGGGCATAGAAATGTGACTCATAATTGTTATGACATCGTAACTTCTCTGCTTAAGAAACTAAGCAGTTCAGGAGCTAATAGTTAAGGAACTGTGCAGCTGAACCATTGCCTATACAAAGGTGGGCTTCCTGATTACTGTGATCAATAGCAAATACAGTCTTGAAAATGGTATGAGGACCATATGAAGTCCTCATAATTTCTTGCTATATGATGACTGTGTTGAGGTTTATATAACTGAATTGAAATTATGAAGGTCTCTGTGTGGTAATTTTCCATGCGTAGGTCCTGCATAGCGTTTGTTTTTCACTGATATGAATTCCCCTTCTTCCTGAAGTTTCCTCCACCCTAAAAGCCAATTTCCAACATTTGCATTTCTCCTTCCTCCGGGACTGACTGTGACTGCTTATGGCTTGTGAATGCTGTTTGTAGGAGCACTACACACTGAAATTCATAAGCAAAATATGTGTTTTAATAGCTGTAATTATTATAGAGCTGTGAGCCCTAGTGGAGCTCTTTAGCTGAAAGTTTTAGAAGTTTCTAAACAGTCAAGTTAACCTCAGAATGTTGTGTCTGATGGCTAAATGTAATCTCACCATTTCATAGGGTAAAATAGAAGTACCAAGAAAAGAAACCTCATGATTCTGAGTTTGGGCACTTGAAAGGTTATATTGGCATCTAATGAGGTGTGCTTTGTTTTTTTTTGGAAGCAGAATTGGGCTTGTGGGTCCAGCACACTTCATTAAGAAGGTCTTCAGAGTTTCATTGGAAGGTGAGGCTCCCCGCCAGGTCCTAGCATAAAAGCATCTTATTTATTTTACTAAATGTGGATGTTGCTGTTTAATATCAGATCTTCAAATAGTCTTGAAGGGAATTGCACAAGGTCACGCAATGCCTTTGGGAAGGACCTCAAGCGTTTGACTGACTTTTTCACTCTGTAATGCAATGACCTAAGCGAATCACTTCTGTTTAGGAACCAGAAGGTCATGGATAGAGAAATTTCCTCCTCAGCAAAGCCACCAAAAAATGAAGTGTGCACACAGACCTGGAGACTGGCCTTTTTGGTTTTCACTGGCTGGCTTTGAAGTTGCAACCTTCTTCACAGAAATGAAGCAATTCCAGAAACACCTCAGCACTTGGTCGGCATAGTTTGTTTAGTGACTCACTTTTTCAAAACATATGAAAATGCTGCTAGAAACATATGAAAATGCTGGAGAAGCCCAGACCTTTTAATCTTCTTTTTAGAACAGTAGTTTGGGGGAACCCTCTATTTCCACTTTTTATTTCAGTCATTTTTCAGAAACAAGAATTTGAGATTTAAGTACTAGTTCTGCACTTTTGACCAGTCTGAAATGCCAGATACCCTGCCCTCTCTCTACTGTATTGTGTAACCTATGGAATAGGCTTCTTGTTTCTTGAATATAGCTGTAAAATGTGTCCTTTCCAGACACAGTGGTTGCTACCTACACAGGGTCTCTCCTTTTTGTGGGTTGTAGAGAAGGCAAAAGAAGGCTTCAAAGAGAAGAACAGGGGATTTCGTGATTGTTGTGGGCAGGCGATGCTCCAGACCCAGATGCAATGCAGAGATGGGTGGCTGGAAGAGGGTGGAGATGGCTCCTCTGCATGCCATAAGTTCAACTGAGCTGCTATTGTGGCTGGAGAGGGCATCAGGACAGCACACTGTGGGGTTGTTTAATAACTAGTGAGGAGACCTGGACTTGAAGGTGGTCTTAAGGTTGGTTCTAAACACCAGGGGAAGCTTATCCTCCCTGTGTTTATGATTTCATTAGGTTGTAATTAGACAAACAAAGACAGCATCTTCTATGGAAGAGAGAAAAAAGCTTCTGGTTATTATATTTGGAGCATTAAAGCAGAGTCTTTACTTTCCAAATACAAAACTTTATCTGTGGCCTGAAAAGAAATACCTGTTGCGCTCAGAGACCCACAAACTGTGGCACTGCAGCTGGGATATCACATAGCTCGCTCTGGCAGCAAAAATAGTAGTGGGAGGCAAGAGGTGCTAGCCTTTAGATCTGGGCAAGGTGTGAGCAGCCAATGCTAACCCAGCCTGGAGGGTGAGGTGTGAAAAGCTTTTAGGCAAAGCTCTCCAAATTCAAGATCTCTGTGATTATCTGTCGTGTGTTGTGTCTACTGCAGACCCAGAATCAAGCAGAAGACAGTAATGAATACTCATGATATCTGATTTTTTGGGGGCATTTTTAAAAGTGTTGTAATTATCAGAAGTTTTTATGCATTCTAGAAGGATTAAGTTTAGGAACGTAATTAAGATTGTGACTTCCAAAAGCTGTGTGTAGGTGAGGGTTGTGCTTGTCATGACTGGGTTTTGTGTATGGACTTCATCCCACTGAATGCAGGAGAGGAGTCCTGGGCACTGCCACAAGCTTATTTGATAGAAATATTAATAGCTTTTTTAAAAAAAGGGGGCAATTCTGAATAAAAATGTAAAAAAGAGTGAGAAGAGAGTTTTTTCGTCTTGGAAAAGGAGGAGGGAAATAGTTCAGAGTGGAGTTTCCAAGAGAGGTGAGGCAGGCTCAGCTTACTAAGTTAGTTTTGGAGGATGATCTTGAAAAGTAACACTCAGGAAGTGAACTTTTGCAGAATTTTGCTCTCAGTTTGCACAGCTGGGTGCTGGGGGAAATCCTAAATGACAGTTAGGGGAGGAGACTGGTTTCTGTGTTCTCTATGGGACTTTTTTCCAACTTTATCGTCATGTATTTCACTGTTGATTCACTGGGATGAAACTTTTTAATCTTTAAGCTGTCTGATGATAAGAATCATTAGAAATGAATCTCAGAAGCACAAGGCATATTTTTGTTTTCCTATGGGAGTAATGAATGCAAGTAAGATATATAAGAATAAAGTCTTCAGGAGCTTCTGCCCTTGCTGACATCTGGGCAATCTCCCACCAAACTGCAAGGATCTGTTTGGGGCTGATTTCAGGTACCACAATGTGATGGTATATCTTTCTAAGTATATAAATATATGGAGGGTGGTAGCCAGTACCTCTTTTGCAAAGTATATGTGGTGGAGAGAGATCCCCAAAACCTGGATAACTTCAAATGATCATAATTTGTACCCAGAGAGTCTAACAGTATCGGCAACAGCTTCTGCTGCTGTTTTTCTCTCTTTACTCACCAAATTCTTGCTAAAATAAAACTTGTATTAAACTAACCTGAGCTCTCCAAAGTCTTTATTAGTGTTGCTCAGCTCAGTTCACTGTATGACATAACCTTTATTTAGCTCCTGCCAAAATTAACTCTAATTTTCTGTAAAACACAGTACTACATCTGAGCTTTTGCGGACTTTATTTCTTTACACTTCTTCCAAAGTCTAGGTCTGCACTGTGGTTCTCTACCAAGAAAAAGGAGACAGATGTTAGATGAAAGGTACTCTAGAGAAAAAAAATTAAAGGCTGATGGATATCAAAAGATGAGAGAGCATTTCTGAGAGCAATTGGGCAACTGAACTCAAGAATGATACAATCTTAAAAAAATGCACCTTCTGTTTTCAGTTATAAAGAAACAAAACTGGTAACCTTATTTTGAACTTTTTTTGGTTTTATACTTAGAGGTGCTACGTTTAGGGGAGGAAGAAAAAAGTGATTTTATGTAGCCTCCAGCAAGATGCCATGTATTTCATACAATGCTTTTCTGTTCATTCTTCTTTACCTATTTTTTTTTATACTTTAGTTTTTGGGTTGCTCATACAAATGACTGGAAAGGAAATATTCTCCAACAAATCTCAGCTGTGCTCTAGTTCCTAGCATTTTAAAAAGAAAGATCCTCTGTCTTGTATATTTACATAAAGCCCAAATGCCAGATTTGGAATATGTAATAAAAATATGCTTTTCTGGGATTTGCTCTTAGGGAAAGAGAATTCCCCATGACCAAAAATACATCAGTAATAAGCATTTGCTCTGTACTGGCACCACTATGACCTTAAATTATGAGCTTGCCCCCATTTGTAGCCAGTTTCCCCTCTTTAAATGTACAGTTAAGTCATTTGTAAATATCATAACTAAATCTGGAAGTGTAATTTAGTGACTCTATTTGAGGATTAAGAAGAAGAATAACATTACTTAGAACCATATGTAATCTTTCCTGCTTTGTTTAATTTAGTTTCCACGCTATGCATGCCTTATCTTACGGTCATTCTTCACTCCAGCTCACTTAATATATTTGGTACACTGTTGATAATACCATCACAAAAATAACTAAATGATCATTTCTTTTTAAAGTAAAATGTATATACTGTGAAGAGCATTGACATAACATTAGTGACGTTGGATCATTGTCCCTAGGAAGGAAAAAGGATGCTAAACCACGCTGTTCATTTTCCAACTAGAGAAAATTTAAAACTGTGGAAAGGAGGTATTAGATTTTACACTTGATCATACTAGCTGGCTTTATGAAACACTTGGAGCAATATTCTAATTTCCTTTACCAAGAATTCCAGAGAATTTAAATTCTCTACTGAATATAGCCGACGTCATGGTCTTTATTTCATTAAGGTCTTATTCATGTATTTTCTTTCTTTTCAGTGGGACTGCCTCCAAGGTTCTGTGGGTATCTGATGTTTAATTGTTGTGCCAGAGTGGCCATTGCTGATTAATTTGTATATATTATTCTTCATTACAGTCCTCACAAGCTCTGTTCTTGCTGGGCCCACCTTGTGGTCCCTTATGGTAGTTGAATTCACACCTTCTTATTTCCTTCAGACTGTATGGGTGGTGAAATCCTGTTAAAGTCCTGAGCAGCTGTTTTTGAAGTAATTCTGACCACTTTTTGAATCAAATAGTCTTATATAGTAGCCTTACTTTTTATTCTTTTTTCATGAAAGCTTATCCATTTCCATATGAACCTATTGTACTGTCAATGAACATAATTCTTTGTCATATACTTAGAAGCAGCATGGGGCAGACTCTCACCTGGTGTAAATGTTCATAATTCCATTGAGTGTGTAGTGCCTTTTGAGCTTTGGGTGAAATTTTGCAGGAGACACCTTCACGCTTTGCTCCATGTAAAGTCAAGGCAGGCACACAAGAGGAAGTGTCTGTAAGATTCCTATGAACTGGGCAGAGACAGGACATCTCCTAAAGCAGTGCTGTCCCCTGTCATTGACAGCTAGCTTTGGAAAATCTGAGAGTTAGGTAAAGGGAAGACTTTGCAAACCAGGCTCTGGAGCTCAGCAGAGCTGACACAAAGCCTTCCCAGCATTCCTTACCTCCCAAACTGCTCCTTTAGTCATCTAATCCAGTGCCCAGAAACAAATAGCCACACACAAATAAATCCTCTGGCACAGCAGGGGCTAAGGAACAGAAATAGCTGTGTCTCAGAAGGATTACAAGAAGGATAGATCCTCAGCCAGCAGTGGCCCCCAACCCAGAAGACAAATTAAATGCAGAGAAACAAAAATGAAAAAAAGAGAGCAATGTTTCATTGGGGAAAAAAAATTTGACCATCAAAAAAAAAGCTGTAAGAAAAATGGCTGGGAAACACAAACACACACACATGCATGCACACACACATTGATACACAGGACCAGTCTCACAGTAGAACGTGAAATATATAGTAAAAAAAGAATTTCTTAGAAAGTTCCAGGCCAATATAAGATCCAGTTATTAAGTAGCCATTTTCCACAGTAACATCAAATGGAGATTCCTTATGATCTAAAATCCCTAATATTTCTTATTATTTTTTGTATTTATCCCCTTGATGTCTTCACCTACCTTACATTAAAATCAGAAGGAAGACTCATGTTTCTTTTGGAAAAAGGTGAATCCAGATTTGTGTTTTCAAGTGGTCATGAAACATAATCGTGTACCTGTAGTTCAGTCCAAGATTTTTAAGAACCTTTACTAAAGGGAAAAATATGATCTGGAAAAAGGCCATATATCTTCTTCTTGGACTAAGGGAACTGTAGTCAGGATTGCCCTAGTCTTGCTGTATCTGCAAAGCAATTTGATAGACACTGGTCATTGTGCAGTTAGTGTAAAGATTGTACCAGTAAATTTACACTGTACCAGTAATTTTATACTCTTGCAACATGGAAAATTGTGCTGGTAGAACTGGAAGTGAGATTGCTATCTAGTTAAATATCACATGAATTATCTGGTGTTCAGTAGCAAAATTAGTTTTAAATAAATTTAATTTTGACGATAGAAATTAATTGTTTTGCTGGCCACAGGACTGAAGAGTGCATTATAAGGACATCTAATCAACAGCAGTTCTAACAACAGAATTGGCATAGAGGAAGCATTTGTCAACACGTAATTAGGATTTGATCTAACTCTCATTGAAATAAACTTTACATTGATTTTAGTAAGAAATATCTTAAACTCTGGACACCATGGTTCACAATAATGTGGTATCTCTGCTTGTGGCACCAGACTGATTTCTGTAATTTAGCTTACATATTTGCTCCAGGGAGTGACCTTACCCATATTATATGGTATGCAAGCTACAAACCAGCTGCTATCATTTTCAAAGAACTGTAGTTTTATCAGCTGGGAAAACAGTTTGTCATGGTAGATTGTTATATTGAAGTAGATATAAGTTCAAAAAACATGGCAAAAAGATAATTGCTTAGTAAAAAGAGCACAAAAACTATTTGGTTTCCTACCAGTGCAAAAGAGCAGCAGTTTCAATGACTGAATAGATACTCCAAGGAAACTATTCAAAGCTTTTCATTTGGCATAAAAATTCAAAGGCTTTGAAGTTTTTTATAGTCCTCATTCTCACAGTAATCAATAGCTTAGTAATCAATATATAAATCAATTATTTGAATCGGAGGGACGGGAGAGATCTCTTTTACAATCCTAATTTAGTCCAAGTTTAAAAAATTACTTATTTTCAATAAATGTACCCAAGTGTGCAATCCACTCCTCTGCGAATATAACAGTTCTATGTGGGAATTCTTTGCAGTTCTTCTGTAGGACTGGCCATTCTCCTAAGCTCAGCATTTAAGCCAGCGTCTGTCATACTCAGACACATGGAAACAGGTATCTCCATGACTTCATGTTTTTCTAGGCCACCTACAACTAGGTCCTACAGAAAGTCAAGGCATTTTTGCAGCACTTAAACATCTGCTCTGTGACTGACACTAGTTGCCTACCTAATTTTATTAATGTTATTCAATAATGGTATTTTGGCACATGTCCTCTCAACCTATTAAAATCGCAGCTGCTGGAGACAGCAGCCACACAAGCTGATCAACAGGAAAGGTTTGCAGTACAGATGTCTACAGCTGAGCCAGTTGTAATGGCTTTTTTATAGCCAGTGGGGAGAAATGGACACTCTTAGGTTGTGATTCATCCCGCCCTACAGTAGACATCTAAAATTAGGCAGGTGAACTCAGACTTAAAATTGTGTAGTGACGTAAAAGAAACTGAAGGTGACTGGCTCTGATATGGGCATTCACACTGTAGATATATGCAGTTAAGTAAGATTAATCTTGCCCTGCTGGAGGGATTTTGACCTGGCAGCACTTAGCATCTCCCTCTGATGCCAAGCAACCAACAGTAGTGCAAAAAATATATAAAATATTGTGTCTACTATTTTTCATACAGGGAGAAGCTTTTAATTTACTTTCTGTCCTCCTGACCCGCTGTAGGTTTGAGTCACCAATAAAATCTCCCTTACTGTGAAAAGCTGTATTTTTGAGGTCATAAGAAAATGTGTATTATTAATTCATCATTTGTAAAAAATATCCCTGTAAATAAGGATAGCACTAGCAATTGCTGCTCTCTCTTTAAATGAAATGTACCAAACCCCCAAATAATTTAAACCATTTGCCTCTCCCAGGGACTGAGTAATTGCATGTAGAAATATCAGTTTAGTCTTATCTTGACATGAGTTGAATGATGACTAATATGTTCTTACTCCGTAGTCATGGTACAGAAAAGTTTTGTGTGCCCTGAAGTCCATGCTGCTGCACTGGGGTACCAACAGTATCTGATGAAGTTAGTTTAGAGCTGGATCGGGGGGTTCTGTACTATCCTTTAGCTACTCCTGCAATGAAATGCAGAGGCACTCTAGGGAGAATGGGGTACCAGGCTGTAGCCAAATGGAAAAGGTGGCTCAAATTTCTACTTTTCATGGAGTGGCAAGGAACGTTGAGTGATGTTAATTGCAAACTAAAATATTGCATCTTGAGAAAAAAACCCACAAAGTAAATATTCTCAAGCTCTTTAAAACTTGATTGGAAGCAAAATCTTTTTGTTAACGACAATTGGGTCTAAGCTAGTCACTTGCAAATCTCCAGAGTGAATAGATTTGTTATTAATGGGGACAGCCGGTGAGAATTACACAAAAGTCCTGTCTATAGGTGAAGAACAGACGGTCACATTCAAGCATACTGGGCTGATGTGTTTCTTATTCGTGTTAGTGTCAGGCTGCTTATAGGACATCTTGAAAATAACCATACTGTGCTTATGAAGAGTCAAACTTCATATACCTGCTGGTGGATTGGCTTGTGCCTAATTTGTCTAGGCTCTATGAATAAACTACCATCCATGCTCAGGCTGGCTTCTTCAAGAGCGCTTTGAAGTGAAAAACATACATAGTTCTCAGATTTATATTTGGAAGATTAATTTAAGCTTGAGAATGGGCTACAGCCACATTTGCCACTGCAAATGTGCTCCACAATGTGGGTGATCCCCCAATACCCACAAGGATTTTCCA
Source organism: Arenaria interpres (assembly GCA_013399435.1). Classification (NCBI taxonomy): domain Eukaryota; kingdom Metazoa; phylum Chordata; class Aves; order Charadriiformes; family Scolopacidae; genus Arenaria; species Arenaria interpres. Next base: position 57,934 of record VXAK01001470.1, on the reverse strand, counting down.
GGACTTGCATTGCTGCTCTAGGATTTGGGCTTTCCTTCTAGATGTTGCGCTGCCATGTGATGAGTGGATGTCTTGCACATGAGAAATGGCAGCATCTAAATGAGCTTTGCAGGGGTTAATGGTATTTTTAATAGACCTGCCTCCTGTCTAGGTGCCTGAGAAGAAAAATTTACAGGAACTCAAGAATTAATTACCTCTGATGCTAAGAAGAAGTGGAATTGGAAGGGTGATCCCAGAGAACGGAGTAGAAAGATCTAATTAATAGATTGTAAAGCTAAAAAAGTCTACTGTGAGCGTCTGATCCCATGTAGCAGAGGTCATAGGTCTTCCCTGAATTAATTTTTACTTGAACTTGAGCATTTCTTTTTGAAAGCTATCCAATGTTGATTTATAAGTTGCTAGTGATGGAAAATCTTGCAAACATCTTTAAGCTACGCCAGTGATCAATCTTCTTCACTGTTGAAAAAATAAAATAAGAAAAAGGCATAGCTTTATTTTTGTTCTGAATTTGCCTGATTTCATCTTCCACAAATCTCAACTGTGAGTTGTTACAGAACATATTGAGTCAATTTCCATTCTTTTGCTCCTCTTCCAGCAAAATACATGGTTCTGTTTTACTTGATTCTGTATTATTTTAAGGTTATTGAGAGAGAGAAAATGAGAGAGAGAAAATAAATAAATAAATAAATAAAGAAAGAAAGAAAGAAAGAAACCAATGATCAGTGCCAGTATGAGACTTGGGATTTCTTGCTCTGACACTCTCCACCAAGCTGACTGAAATATTTCAGAGCCACATTTTGGAAAGGTGTTAAGCACTTCATGCTGCAGTAGGCACGCAGGGAGCATTCATAAGTGCCTCTGTACCAAGGTCCTTGTGTTCCTCATGGATCTAGGCACTTCTGAAGATCCAATAACAATGCTTTGGTACTGAACTGTTCCCCCTCGCCCTTCCCTCCTGCAACCTTTAATACCTTTGCTTTAGTTGCCCAAGGAAAATCTACGTAGAAATGGAGAATGCTGTAAGGTTAAACATTACAAGACTGGGAGGTGTCTGTGTGCAGGGGGAAAGAGGACCGCATGAATATGTAAGACAGATTTGAATGTTGATCCTGTACAAAGGAAGGGTCACTTTCATATCACATTTCTAGCTAGCAATTGCTGAAATCCACAGCATTTTCTGAGCTGTTGTAACCCTCTGCTCAACCACATGTTTCCTTCTCGAATATCCCAAGGAAAGAACATAACCATGGCTTGCTGATCCATACCATGGATTTGGAATCTGCTCCATGACCCTCTGAAGTCAGCAGAAAGACACTTCTGGATGGCAACAGACCCTGGGTGGTCCTTTCCCCTGTCGCATTTGCAGCTAATCATTAGGGCACCCTACATTTCTCAGCTGGTTGATATTTGAACTCCAGTTCTCATTCTTGGGACCCACAACCATAATTTTCTTACAGTAGTAATGCCAAGGCTAAAGCCAGCATAATTGATGTGGCTGTTTTTCGGGTGGATTCAATGAGATGAGCTCAGGTGTGACCAGATTGTTCCAGTCAGGTTTGCTAATTTTCTCTCTCTTTCTCTTGACCTCTTTTTNTAATGAAGCTCCAGTTCTTCTAGTGAGAAACAAGGGCTGTAATACTTAATGGACATTTTGTGATTCTAAGAATTGATTTTTTGAATAATCAGACACTGTATTTTCCTATTTAAATACCAGAACTGCATCTGAAATGCAGAAGTGCATATGACATATGCATAGATGCTGAAAGTTCTAAGGAAGGAAGAAGTTTGATAGGAAAGATAGAAATTATTTAGAACAAGAAGACATTAGTATGGACCTGGTAAAGATCCAGCATGAATGGGGATTAGCAATTAAGATAATTTCTTGTGTTTTCCTCTTCAATTTTCAGTCTGAAGGAAATGCTGCTTTTATAGCTTTTAGCTCAGCTGTTTCTGTGTTATCTGTGTTGTGCTGCAATGATAAAAATAAGGAAAAGGATGTTTCAGTTTTTTTTTTTTTCCAACTCTTTTTGTTCTGAACTGCCTTTGATTATGAAGTAGAATGAATTATTGGGTTTTTTGACTGCTCAGGATTATCAAACAGAGTGCATTCGTGCTGTTTCTTGTAATATATTTTAAACACAAATAAGTTTTAGGGTTATTTTATAGAGAAACTTTTGGGACCCAGCTGCCAGTTCCTGTGTACTCAAAGACATCTGAAATCCTGCCTGCTCTTCGTAGTCCCTCTTGATTACCCTGGGAAAGGTCCTGTTTTTCTTTAATGGGAGTCTTCCTTGGGAATCGGCTTCAGGATGAAGGTCTGTCTTTTTATTCATCTCTCAGTTGGAGTCCTGTTTGCTAATATTGCGAGATAGTATTAATACTTTGCTGTCAGAACTTGTCAATCCAGAGAAAGTAAGTGTGACTCATTGGAAAATGTCCCCATGAGAAAGAGACTTTCACAACTGCCTATCTGAGTGCATGGAAAGATAAATGCTACGCTTCAGACTTTCCCTCTAGAGAGAGACTTTTCTTCAGGAAAAGTCTCACCAGACACATGCTCAAAGTAGGCTCAACGGATTTTACAAGATATGACATAAACGACAAAGAATTTCTAGCAGTGGCTCTCTGCAGACAGATTTATGGAAGATCGAGGGCTTGAGGATTAGACTCTGTTGGCTGGGGTGAGACAACCTGATTATTCTGTCCAGCTGGAAAAGAGACTAGTAGCAAAGTTTGTCTCAAGAAAATCAATCTATTTAAATGGTGCAATGCTGTCTTCAGCTGGCAGTGCCAGATTGACACTGAATATAAACACTCATGGGTTGTGGATTGCATTGATATCCTTAAGAGTACAACAAGAGGCATGAGGAAAAAGGTACGAGGTGTTAAATTCATCACCTCAGAAACCGAACAAAGTGAACAGAAAGTAAATTGAAGGGATGACTTTGTATAGCAGGGAGCTATGCAACTATAGGCCATCAGCAAGATGCATCCAATATATGAAATGAAGGTTAATGTTCCATTTAACCCAACTAAATATTTTTGATATGAAAGTAAACTGGAAGAAATATACCTCAGAAATTCTTACTGCTAAAATTGTGCTTTATATTCCATACACTGATGTTTTTTATTTTGCATTTTCATTGAAAATCATGCAGCCAAACAGATCTCTGCTGGCATCTAGAAGGTTTGTTTGGAGAAGCAAGGAGTTGGAAGGATAGGATGGGAAAAATTATGTGTAAAAATAAATGGGGAAAAATTCTGTATAATGGTATTTTAAAAAGAATCAGATGAACCTTAACTTCAGATGACACACTTTTTAATTAATGAATTTATTCATTTAAACAAAACCACCCTGGAAAACATGAAGATAATTATTTGTACAATTTTTTTTAGGTGTCACCTGACAGAATGTCTAAAATATAATTAATTAAATACAGAACCAGAAGATGCTAAAGAGAAACACATTTTCTTAAAAGTAATGCTGAAGGTCATGTCCTGAATATATTTGTGTATCTGTTGCTTTCTAACACAACCATGGTTAGAACTGATCCAGGTCAATGCTGGGATCATGAGATTGAAAAGTCTTGTCTAACTTTTGCTTTTGTGAGTAGTTCTGATGGCTTCTGTGTGACTGTGTCCACAGTGGTGGAGGGCAGTAAATCTGTTGTCTTGCTCCAAATTGCACCTCTCTAAATACATATGCAAGTTGCAAGGATCCACCAAACAATAGCTCTGTGTATAGGCCCTGTACATTGTTCTCTCTGATGTTCCCCTCTTAAATATTCCTCAGTAAGAACTTTTTCTATAAGGATCATCGTTGGAGTCTACTCAAGAGTAGTACCATTATGGTGATGCAGTCTGGACACATAGTCTTTTCTCTGGCTTATTTCCATCATGGCAATACTAAAGGTAATGTGTATGGTCCTACCTATCCTCCATCAGCCTTTCCTTCTCTGTCCCAGGGGACAGTCTGGCCCACGGTGTGTTTCCATTTGGCCAGCTGCCTTTATGGCATAGAAGATGAAGAAGTGCAGATTGATGGAAGAGCTGAACTTCTTTTGGGTAAGCTTATAAACTTTTACAGTGATTTGGGGAGCTTAGGTATCTCTAAGTACCACCATTCCTCTAAGGCACCACCATACCTGTAAAGTATGGAGGGTTGCCACTGCAGGAGGTTTGGGAGCCAGCCTACACCCCAGTTTTTCTCATTCACTTCTGCTGAGATTGGACTCTCCTAATGATGTGGAAAAGGGAGAAGTCACCAAGTCAGCTTTCTGTATAGCAACAGGGAAATGTGACATGCAGGATTTCCTCCATGTGCTTATCTGGGGGAATGATGTGAAATAACTATAATAAGTAATTTCTCCTTTGAAAATGAGAAATTAATTAAAATCTTGTCCTGTTACCTTCTGCTCTTCACCAATAAACCCCAAAGTACCTGATGAAAAAATATCGGCATTATTATCCCCATTTTATAATGCAGATATCAATGTGTGGGTGTCATATGTGCTAGAGTCTAAATTTCTTTAGCTGGATTAGAGCACTGTATTGCTTCAGAGAACTGAGTCCAGCATTATTTAACCAAGGCCAAAGAGAAGTCACAAGCTGTTTTAGGTTTATAATAAAAATTTTCTGGTTTTCAGTCCTTTGCTCATTCCACTCAACCATACTGGCTCTCTGAAGTGCTAGCCATGCGGAAGGAAGAAGATGCTTTATGATCCTTGATGACTATAATGTAGCAAATAAAGCTCTAGGGTGCTTTCAAACTCACAGTGATCTCGTGGGGTGGAAAATTAATCATGCTGCAGCTACTGGAGAATATATTTTTTTTACATTAGCTGCCTGGGTCTTTTTCCAAACCAGAAGATGATAAAGCGCTTCCCACTACTGGATAAAGACAAAAGAGAGTGTCATCAACACAAGCAGTAAAATAAGCTGAATAAGCTTGTTTGGACTCCTGGTTACTAATCTAATTCTCTTACAATCATTTTTGGCTCTAGAAATAAGAACTATTTGCAAAATAAAGAGGTTGTTTCTTTTTTTTTCAATGCCCCAGTCAGATTGTTCCAAATGTTAGCTCTCAAATCCTTGATCTAGTCGTTCAAACTTAGCTGCCAATCTTTCCTTATTACAGAATGTTGGTATACTCTGTATAAATGTATAGACAGTTAAACTTTTGGAAGGTGCCGGGAAATTTTTCCCTGTACCAGTAGATACAGCAAAAATAAAACACAGACAGTGGTTTGAGGTTTCTTGACACTCCTGATATTGCTACAGAAAAAAAATCTTAGCTTTGTTTTTTCCACTGCTTTCTCACAGACCAATTGTGTCTTCTTACTTCCAGATACCTCTTTCAAACTGGAAATATTTGGGGAAAGGGGGTGTCCCTTTAGGGTCCCTGATTCTATATGTGTGGGGTAGTTCACAAATGCTCCAGGTTCACACTCACAGGGTTCATTTTCCAGCTGAAAGCTTGCCCTTGTCCAAATCAGGCCATCTGGGGTTTCCAGTATGGTTATAGTCTCCTTGTAAACCTGTAACATTCCCCTTTTCACAGGATGCAGCAGCCCATGAGCACTGGCATTTTGTATACTCAGAGCAAGGTCAAGCTCAACAGTTTCCACCTTGGTGTCATTAAATCATTGCAGCAGGGATAAAAAAAATGGAAATCATGTAGTTGCCACAGCATCTCTCTGGTTTTGCAGTGCTGCTACCCTTTCATCCCGTTTCACCTCTGCCACCTTCTTGTAACCAGTAAGTCAAAACCTAATACTGAACTTGGAAGGGAGGATACTTTTCTTTGACTAGCACTTGCCTTCAACTTAACTGAGTACTTTTCCTTGAGATAAAATGGAGCCCTGTTGCAAAACAACTGATATTTACCTGTTCTTTAAATTCCAGGAATGGAAGAATCTTTCTACCCTAATTAAAATGCTAGGATTGGGACTCTGTGGTAACTAAAGATTTTCTCTTTTAATTGCAGTCTGTTGGTCTTAAGAAGGTGCTGCACATCATCATCTCTCCACTCGCTGACACCAGGCCACTTGACTGCCGGTTCCTACTAAGGGGGAAAACTGGAAGTTCAACAAGAACAAGTTAAAACAGGAGGAAACAAATGATGATGAAGTGAAAGAAGTACTGAAAAAACCATACTTGGTAAAACCTGTTGGTCATTTTTACGTTTTTCAACTGTTCTTGTGCAAAGCTGTAGCATTTGCTAGAGTGTGCTGAGGAGCTGTGTGCAGGAGAAAGGTCAGGAATAATTGTGAGGGTTGTCACCCACAGAGTTACAAAGGTTCCCATGAAATATTTTGTTTTGCAGACAGCTGTTTCCTGACATAAACTGGGGACAATCCTTGTTAGCCCACTGCTCTACCACAAATTTAATTTGGAGACTTATGAAATACCTCAACAAGATGAGAAAACTAAATAATTAAAAAATAGGTTTTTAATGATAAATTTATATTTTTGCAACACAAGGATGCAGAATAAGAACTCAGGATGCATTTTACTAGGGACCTTGTGAAAAGTGGTAAAAACAATGCAAATTACCTAAAATGTTACAGTGGTGTCTCAATTGTTACTACAGGGTTTACTTTCACTATATATCAGGCCCTTTACTCTTCTCAGAAGTGCAAAGGGTCTTGGGAGCAGAATAAAGAGCCTGTATCTCATTGTTGTAGCTGAATTTTTGACTAAGAAGTAAGCACGGTCTCAGTGCAGACCCTTATTCACAGGCTTACAGCTACCATTGTCTTTTCGCATTTATTAAGTATAAATCAGTCACATGAAAGACTCTGCCCCAGAGCCTGCTTATTTGGGCATCCTCTTTCATTGTGGCATCTGACCCACTAAGTTTTTAGAACTATATAGAGCAGTAATACTCTCACTCAACCCTTCATCTACTCAAGGGAACGCGGTTGCTTCAACAGTTATGTTGCGATTTGAGTTCTTGTTGGGGTAAGTTCCCAGCTGCGCACAGTCCCTGAAGAGTTCCCAGTCCTCCCTAGGAAGTGGTGCCCTGTTTCACTGGTGTTTCCACAGAAAAGCAGATGTCCTTGGACAGACATTAGTGTGGAGGGAAAGAACTGCTAATGAGAGTGCTAGAGAGAGAAACCCAGGGAGGACTTTAAGCATCAAGATAATATTCAGTCTATTCAGTGCAGTGCAGGGAGAAAGTGCACAGGATGGAAACCTTATGAGGCTCCTGTGGTGACATTGCTCCTATCTCAACTGTTTAAAAAAACCCCAACAAACAGATTTTTAGGGATAGAGCTATGGCAGGAAAGCTTATGGGGGAGTAAAAAGCTTTCCTCGCTAAGCATGGGTCAGTATGTGGTCTTGTATAGTATCCAATCCCATTTCAGATGCAAAATCGCAGGGTTTTATGCTGTCATTAAATAAAATTCCAGAAGCATGAGGAGCACAGAGAGCCTGAAGAGATACTTAGCAACCTGAGGATGGATGTCCAAATATTAGGTGATACTGTGGAAAGTATTTGTTTTGCTTGAAATGTATCTCATCAGCATCTGATGAGATGATCTCTATAGTCAACAGTTCTAGCTGCTTTCCTTCCAGTTATATACTGAAAGATATAAAAAATGACATTGTGATGTGAGGCAGACAGAAACTCAAGCAGCAGTGTGTACCATTGTCCTTCTGCTTCCATCCTCGTGGTATCTGTCCGTCTCCTCCTTACAGATGTTGAATAATGCTGGATTGTGGTTGAATGGAGTTTGTCACTAAGGGCTCTGGAGAACTGAAAGGAAGGATCCGAGACATAGCAGGACATCTTTTTTAATTTCTACTGTCTCCTGGCGGTGTAGTAAAGTACAATGCCAGTAAATAATAAGATTCTGCAATAATTTGTCCTTCAGTGACACAGAACCTTTCCTTCAAAGTTGCTCAATATGCCATTTTCTTTCTCATGCTTTTGTTGTGATACTATATTGAATTTCTGTTTCCTCTCCACTTCCAATTAATGCAAGATGAGCCTTTTTTCAAAGGCCCTGTGGGAGTTAGGCACCCATTTCTCAGCAATTTTCCATCTGACCTGGCACCAAATTTACTTAGACAATTCCTGAAATCTCACTCGTAGAGTTTGATCGTTAACTAAAGAGTCCTCATTGGAAACTATGATTATTACAAAGGTTACCGGCAATAAACATTACTTTGTTATGTCTGTGACGTGTGTGCCGTTGATTCATAACAATAATGACACTTTTCACCTAGGTAGCTCTTTTCATCTAAACTGAAGGATGAGAGTCAATATTTCCATTTTTCTGGTCTTTCATATAAATCTCTGCATTTGTCATTGACAAATGAAAGAGCTTCAGAAATGTTTTCCCCATCATTTGTCTCTTGGAACATAAACCAAACAAGGAAAGTTCACGTTGTATCACAAAGAGTAGGAAAAAACCCGAGTTTGTTGGCTCAGAGAACTTAGCAATGGCAGATATGATGAAATAGCTGGGGGACATGCTGGGCCCCACACTAAGTGTAATGGAAGGCATGCAGTCAGCGCGTGGACCGAAACGCCCTTTGTAGGTCCTGGGGCACCGTATGTGGGCCTTAATAGCATAGCCTGCCCCTCGCCTTTCAATGCTATGGTATGTAGATAATAGGGTTTTGCTTGTGCACTCTCCATGTATTCACTCAAAATCAGCATGTAACAGTGAATCATTGTGACATGATGTTCCTTTTTCAAGCACAGTGAGAAAGATATTTTCCAGATAGAGTTCAGTTTGTTTTCTTTTATGTATGATGGGAACCACACTTGGTATTTACAGACTTTTAACATTTCCTTGCAACCACAACTATTCCGGCTTTTATTACATGTGAATCAAACGTGTCTGACAAACTCCTTCGTCAGCGAGAAGCCAGGTAACAGGAGGAGTAAGTGCAGGAGCAGCTCTCTGGGTTAAGACACTGCAATGTACTTCCTATGCCACCTATCCTGAGTTTTCTTCCCTTTGCACAGCAAAAATATAGTAATGGAAAGCTCACAAGTAGGATTTTTGATTTGGGTTGCTCTGCAAGTAAAATTTAACATAACATCCTAAAAGCTCTTTTTTCTCAGGCATCAAATAATCAGTTCCTAAAGACAACACCTCATTCAGGTTATTTGTTAATGTGTCTAATGCTATTAGAACTGGCTGTGCTGGGAGGTGTACAGATGCACAGTCCAAAGAGACGTAAGTCTGGGAGGGAGACGGAGTAATATATTTCATCCCTAGGAACTGTATAGAAAAAACTGTATAGAAAAAAGGGTGCAAACTCTTGTCTTAATCTGAAAAATCCTTCCCAATGTTTCTGGCAAATTGGGTCTGCTCCCCCTTCTGTCCCTGGATTTTAATGTAAAAAAGAAAAAGTGATGTCAGAGAAGTAAAAGCTACAAGAAAACCACAAAGTAAAATAAAAAATATACATAATTAAAAACATATCAGTGAATGGCTGTTCTGTGGTTTCTGTAATGTGGACCCCATAGGAGAATGCAGCGTGTGGGACTCTGGATGTAGCTATAACTCTGGAGCTCTTTTTCCTAACTCCAGTGATGTGTCCTCAGGGAAAAAGAGATTCTTCCCAAGGATGATTTAAAAATATTAAATGAAGTTTTTCCATGAGATGATGTACAAAAAATACCCTTCAACAAGATGAGCAAAGAGCTCATGACGGGATGCTCTTACTGAAAAAAGCCCCCAGCAACAACAACAAAAACTGGCTGTGGAGACAGCAATGAATTGAAGCTCTTCAAAAGCCTAGAAAAATAAAATCATTCAAAGACTAATGGGTCATATGAACCTTAGCTGCTTGCCATGAACTTGTATGTCTGAGATTAAAAAAGACTACTGCTGTTGTTGCACTGATTCTGTGGTTTTAGGTCTCTACTCTTCCAGCTGTGCTCTGCAGAAATTATATTTGTATCTATCTGATCCATCCATTGCCATTATCACACATCAAGTAAGAAAAGTTGTCAATTTTATGATTTTTCCTCATTTTTAGTCACAGTTTTTGGAACAAGGAAAGAGTTACAAAAGGACTTAGATGCTTCCTTACAGGGTATCAGAAATGGAGAAGGAACAAAGTATAACCTAATGAAGTTTGGCATACAAAGATGCTTTAACATACCAGATTTTATCAGTAAAATTTATCAAGCCAATTTCGGTTTTCTTTGCTTAAAATTTTTTTCAATTGGAAATTTCTAAAGTGGCAGCGAATATAGCAAGAACTTCTATGCTGTATCTCAGTTTATTTGGTCTGGGAATAATTAAAAACTCTTAGAGCTGTGTTTGGACACCAAACCTGGGGTTCAGGGGGGTGCAGAGGGTGGTTGGAGGAGTGTGTAGGTGGACTGGATGCTGTTGGAGGACTGGGTTGGGTGGAGGGGATGACACCTGGTATAATTGTGCTCACACAAAGCACTGTAGGACACTGGTGCAGATGTACCTGTTGTCCTTGAAGGCAGCCTGGATTAAAGCTGGACTCCCTGATCTTCCCGGTGGCATTCCTGCAAAGGCAAACAGGAGTTGTGGATGTAAACCCAGCAAGGACAGAGCAGGTAAGAATTGAGAGCATCTTAAAATACGAGGTGTCTGAATTTAATTTTCTGGGTGCAGTAGTCTCTGAGGACACTTTAGCAATATGCAAACATGCATAAAAATGTATTAACGTACATGTAAATACATAAATAATATGGATGTTGGTGGTAGTTGGCCTTGATCCTTGCTTTGAGGCCACCGTTACACCTACTGCCTTACAGCTAACAGGACAGGTATAACAAAATACCTTTATCTGCTTTAAAATAAATTGAGAAGGAAATAATTCGGTGAGTTTCTTTGCTTTCTCTGATATTGGTCATTTCCTTTTGAGCTACTATGATAATCAAGCCACGCTTGGAAGATTGGAACCTTCTCCTTTTATAACTGATGCTGAAAAATATAATAGTTCAATTTGAACAAAAGTTTTACTGTGAGGGAGAATCGTTGTGTGCGGTTTTTACTGCGTGAGATGAATTGTCAGGCTACCATAGCTTGTTCTGGCAATGAGTCTGGTCAATGTGGCTGGACCAGCAAATGGTCATTTCTGTGATGTCTTTCTGGTGGGGTTGTGTTGTGGTTAATGCTCTTCTAACATTGTTTTACCCTATTTGATGACACTAGTCCCTGAAAGAATCCAAAAAACTTATTTAACAATAAATGCAATTTAGCTTAAATGGAAAGTCAAAATATCTAATATCCTGTTTCATTTCTCTTAATCTGCCTGGGCACCAAGAAGCAGAAAAATCCGATTTCTGGCCATATGTTACACATCTAGATTTCTGACTTTAGTGGTTCCTGTGACAGGGAACGGAGTTCAGCTGGCTCCATGAAGTCTATTAGAGGTATTGTTGTGCAGATATATTTTACCTGGAAAGCACATTAGTACATGGGTGGAGATAGCTAGAAATTTTGGAATAAAATATGCAAATAACTGAGTTTTATTCTGAACTCACTCTTTTTTTGCACATTGGAATATTTTTATTTTGCCTTTTTTTTTTTTTCTTGTAAAATGATTCCTTCAGATTTTTTTGGCCCTTTTTTTTTGTTTGCATTTTTCTCCTTTTCACTCACAACTCATTGTTATGAACTTTGCATATCTACTTTCTGAATATAGTCTGTCTTTTGCAAGATTGATCTAAAAGATCCCTTTTATTAGCACATCCCCTGATTTTTCTAGTGTATGCTCAAAACTGCTGCATGAAATGGAAGCTGTCTTTGCATTCCTTTGCCTTTGTCACTTAAGCACTAGCTTCATGCACATCGGGTGAGAGCTTTGGTTGTGGTTGTTTAGACAGATATCACTCCATTTCTGTTTGTCTTGGTTAGTTTTACCTCTTCTGGTACCTTTCTCTGCCCATCTGAAAGATATTGTTCCAGTTTGAAACAAGCACTGTTGTGCAATTTTTTGAGGGTTGATTTGTGGTGGTTTGGACGGGATGGGGAAAGGTTTCACAGCATTGACTAGAAACAAATATGCACAACTTTTACCTTCCTAACCCCTCTACTCACCCGCCTCCTGTTCCCTTTATTGCAAAAAAGTTAATCTCATTAGAAAAAAATAGCACAGTATCTTTTAAAAGTAAAAAAAATGTTTCTGAACCTCTTCTTTGCTTTTTTGGGACATGGGTGCTTAACACAGAGTTACAGAGTTGAAATGTCTTGTAGGATGTCTCATGCTTTGAAGAAAGAGTTGAGGAGAGAATGTATATCTGCTTTTCATAGCAGACAGTTCACAAAATGTTGTATTTATAGATAGAGAAGCAAAGAAAACTCCACCAACACATCATCTGGATCTTGGGTATGGATTTACAATAACCTCCAAGCCAGTGAGTGATTCTGGCTTCCTGCAATGACATTGAACTCTGTCAGTTCACTCCATCTTGCAACAAATTTTATGAGCTCAGGAAGTCATCAGAGGTACTTCTCAGGCTTTTTATCATTAAATACATGTTTTCGAGATAGATACAAAAGCAGGGTGTGTTTTGCAGGCTTGAACTCTGTAACATTTTCCTCGACTTGTGCAATCTTTTTCTCAGTATTTGATAATGCACAGTTTTATCAGCTGTCAGTTACAAGAACTTGCTGTGGGAGTTTCACAAATAAACTGCAGTTCAGTGGTAACTGAGAGACGTGAAAGCTATGTCCTTGAGTGCCTATTCCTTTAAATTTCTTAAAGACTTAAACTGGTAGACTTTTATATATGGAGAAAGCTACAAGCTATATAATCAAGCATTCTGCAAATTTGGGTTTTCTGAAGCAGCTGTATGTCTGGATAAACTGTTTGATAAGTTACCAGGGACAATTTCTGGGTGGTGTTTGTGCTCTCTACACGTTGTGCTAAGTGCTGTTCAAACTACTCTTGACTTACAGCCAACAGATGGGAAAGTCATTAGCCATCAGATTTGAACAACAGTTGCTTTCTGTGTTTACAAAGTCTTGTACATGATCTGTATGTTGAGAAGTTATAAAGTGAATGGGAAATGTCTGATGCCTTCTCAATACAACTTGTGTAAAACATCACAGTAATTAGCAGAGGGTTAATTTAGTGTAGTGCCAGTCTCTTGTCCAGCACAGGGTGAGGGCTGTAGCAGCTAGCTGAAAGGGGACAATTACATGATGAGACAACAGGAGCCATCCGGAACAACAGCACAAGGCCAGTTTGTGACTAGGGCATGAAGTACATTCTTGTCACTGAAGTCAATAGTCCTCGTAGGTGTAAGAGCAGCACCTCAGGGACCTAAATCCTACTAGTCTTTAGTCTAACGTATGCATCTGCAGCACATTATCTCTAATCTGCTCAGTCTTGGCAGAGTTGCTGGGGTAATAATTTCTTAAAAGTAAACTGTTGTGGACAATCTCTAGAAAGTATTCTGCACAACTGATATGCTGTTGACACCAAGTTTGGCATTACCCTCTTTTTTCCTTATTGCCTAGATTCCTCGACAAATAAACACATGATCAAATTAATCCTAGCATTCAAGGGTTTATAATAGGGATGGAATTGGCTCATAATATTTAATTTACGGGTAAAGAATCTCCATTAGTTTGTAATGTTTCCCTGTGCTGTAATAATGCAGAAGGTGGTTATTGCAGAATGAATATTTTGTCAAGGTACCTGCAGGCTGGCTTGGAAGAAGTAAAACAGTTCAGATAAGAATTACTTCATCAGTGGCCATTACAGATTAGTTATTTATTTACTTTCTATAATCATACTATTGCAAATATATATTGAATTACTTTTGTATTGAAAAAAAATTCCATGAGAGGGGAGAATTTTCAAAGATTTAAATAGGTCAGCTAACAATATTTTTGAACATGACTCAAACATTTCTTTGTTCCTCAATGATTCACTTTGTAATGCCCACAGATGTGACTGTACTGTCCTCTGCAAGGATCTGCAGGTCAGGTAATTATTTGCAAAATACCTAGCAGAATGGTTAGCTGAGAGAGGTACAGTTTGGAGACTCAAGTTGTAGAGACCTTATAAAGGGGCATTTCAAAACTTAAGAGGTCATACATGGTGTAACCTGGCTTCGAATCACAGCCAAATAAAAGTAGCATTTCAGCCTACTCAGTACAGTGGCTACACAAAGCACAAGGCAGAAAACAGCCTGGAATTTCTCAGTCATTTAAGAAAACTTCTGCAGAAATTTCTGTACCTCCCTAGCAATGTGTACTATGAATGCATTGCTGTAGACATGGATTTGCCTCTAAATCAATTAGAAAACACCATTCTTCTGATTGTAATGGGTGTTACATGTTTATTAAAGGGAAAGTCTGTCACAGAAAGAACTTTTTCCTCTTCCCTGATATGTTAATATTTTTTTAGGAACAGGCCCCTGAAACATCTTGGAAAATGTCACTGAGCTTTGCATTCTGTCTGAATACCTACAACATCAAAAGAAGTTGGTAGTCATGATAGTCAAACAAAAAGACCAGCAAGAACTACAGTATTACAAAAGCAGACCTGTGTGTAAAATTATTTTCCATTTATTAAAAAAAAATATTCTAAATGCAGTTGTCAGAGAGTTTGATCCTGACACTTTATTGCTGCAGTCCACGAGTGTTCTTCTATTTGGCTGATGATGAAGTCCTTGGTCAGAAATAATCTGTCTTTTCTTTCTCTCTCCATAAATACACATGCACACACACTCATACATGTATCTATGTACCTACATGAAAGCGATTAAGAACACAGATATTTAGCCATTGCCCTGGCCTCTTGGTGAGATAGGAAAATTTGCAAACACTTTCTATTTTGCAAAGCAGAAGCACAAGCCCAAGGATGCATACCTCATTCTCCATTCAATCAGGAGCCACCATTTACCTCTGTGAAAAGTGAGTGCAAAATGCTACCAGCATGAGTAAAGCAATTTCTAGCTTCTTCACATAAACATGACATTATAAAGCACAAGGAAGTGGAAAAGCAGGTCCTCCGTTTTGGCAGAATCAGGTCTCTAGATGCTGTTCCCTCATGTGCCAAGTTTTTCTTGCCATATTTCTCAGGTAGTTAAGTTTGTTTATGGGAAGACTTGTTCCTTTTCCCGTCTGTCCCCTTTTTATAGCATTTTTGCCCTGAAATCCCATGCTGAATAGAGATAGGTATCAGCACTACTATACCTCTCTTGCAAAGCAGCAAACTGAGTCAAAGATACAGATAGTTGATATCAGTGTGAATTGAATTAAAAGTTTCTGGCTTCATGCTAGTGACAATCCTCTAACACTTTCTACCTGGTAGTTAGTGGTCTAAGGGCTTTGCATTTGCATCTTCAGCACCTTTTATTTAATGTATCCTGTGACCACAGGCTGACACATC
This sequence comes from Arenaria interpres, assembly GCA_013399435.1. Taxonomy (NCBI): domain Eukaryota; kingdom Metazoa; phylum Chordata; class Aves; order Charadriiformes; family Scolopacidae; genus Arenaria; species Arenaria interpres. Next base: position 42,577 of record VXAK01001470.1, on the reverse strand, counting down.
ACATCCAATTCTGTGAAAATGAACAGTTGGAGGACTGACTAAGGCAAATTTTTGAAATCAAAGGAGTTTATTTATTTAATGAAAGAGTGTGACATGGGAATATTTCCAAACTAAACCTCTCACTTCATGAGCATTTCTATACAAACCTTTGGAGTTAGTATTAATTTCCTTATACGGTTTAAACCAACATGACCTTAAACTATGAGAAGTCTCTGATTTGGACGTATTACTAGCTAGACATAACATAGCAACATGTATTATTTTTTCTTTCAATTCTGAAGTTATCAACTTTTGAAAAATGCTGGTCATATTTCCTTCTTCATGCATTTCCTCTTAAACATCCTTATTCAGACAGAAGACCCTTCTGCTGATCCTTGTGTTGTTACATGAAGTAATTAGGCTTTTTTCTCTAGGTATAAAAAGTACAGAAAATTACACAGATCTTAGTCCTGTTTAGTGCTGGATGTTCCAGCCCTTATCCAGCAAAGCATTGAAGCACATATTTAACTTTCAGCACCTGAGGACTCTCATTCATATCAATGGATTTACTCAAGAACTGTAGGGGTTTAGGACCAGAATTCTCAGCATCCTACTGAAGGAGTAGATTAGGATGTGAGGAAGTAAGGGCAGACTAATATGCAAAGACCTGTTCATACCCTGATCTTTGAGATATTCTGAAATTTTATGAGGAAGACAGTGAAAGCCAAGCAGTATAAGCTTAAATAATTTGCTCCTTTTGATTAGGGGTTGCGCAAGGGCTAACAAGGATTATTACTGCTCCTAGGAGATTCTGCTACACATATAAATGGCAACAAAGAGAAGCCTGTATTAGGATGGCATTGACTTGGAAATACAAAAGGAAAAACTGCAGCTCTGCTGAGCAGGGTGGGGTAACGAATTGAAGAGAGTAAAAAAAATCAACTTTTCTTGACGTGAAATTCAACTATATTTTCCCCAGGAAAAATGAAATACAATACTGGTAATTTATACAGACAGTTGAACAAATTGAAACCATATACAGAAAATTAAATTATGCTTTTATGGAAAGAACAGAACACTTTTAACAAGCACTACCTAGAGCCAGCACTCTTTCACTATATAACTTGCAGGGTATTTTAATTATGCTGATATTTTGCTGTCTGTTTCCAGCTTTAATCAGCTATTTCAAGAGGTTTTTTAGTCTGAAAAAGTCAATTTTTTGTTCTTAGATTTTTTATATTCCAAATATGAATTAGAAATAAAACACAATATACCCCTAGATTTTGAAAATCCTAGGCTACCTTTATGAAAATATCCTTGAGCACGCTAAAAGAGAAAAGACAAAACTACTTTGGTAAAATGTGTGCCTGAATTTTAGTGTTTTGCAAATTTCTTATTCTTAACCATTGCATTTAAGCCTAATTTTATGTTGTATGGTAGCTTGGTATGTATTACAAAGAGATGGTTAAAAAAGAAGGGAGCAATCTCAAAACCATGTGGGTGTTCTTTGTTGTAAGAACTGAGCTATATTCTGTCAGTTGTTAATGGATATTTTTATTGTCTATTTTCAAATATTGGCTCACTGATAGCAAGAGTGAGTTAGATGTAGAGGAATTTTATGCTTTTTCCATGTCATTTCTGCAAGGAAGTGACATGTTGCTGTAGTTGTGCCTGTTTCCTTATACAGAAAATTAGTAAAGAATGAAAACTGAATGGATCCTTTGTTTATATGGCAAATATGAATTCGTAATGGTAAATATGTTTTACCTGAAGCAGGCACTGAGTAAAATGCAGAACCAGACTTTGACACTGGAACTGAAATAGGAACCTGATGATGTTTCTCTTGCTCCAATGGTTGTGAACACCAGGATGAAGAATCACTCCTTTTTGCTTTTGCTGTTTCAATGCGGCAGGGGAGGTTTAGATTAGATATTAGGAAGAATTACTTTACTGAGAGAGTGGTCAGGCACTGGAACAGCCTGCCCAGGGAGGTGGTGGAGTCACCATCCCTGGAGGTATTTAAGAAACGTGTAGACAGGGCTCTTCAAGGCATGCTCTAGTGCCCTAGATTATTGGTTTGTAGGTGGGTGTGATGTGGTGGGGTGTTGTGTGTGTTGTTGGTGTTGGGTTTTTTTTATGTGGTTGGACTCGGTGATCTCAGAGGTCCCTTGCAGCCATGATGATTCTGTGATTCTGTGATTTGTTTGTTCATTTGTGTGCAACAGAGCATTTTCAACTAGAGGATGTAGAATGTAACTGGTTCATAACTGCCTTGTGTGAAGATGTCCTCCAGAGAAGTTGGAGGATGTGGTTTGAAATGTCCTCAGATAGAGAACAGAATTTGAGGCTGTCTCTTCCATATCCTGGTTGGGGAGATTAATCAGATTTGTACTGGAGCTTACAGTATGAGGTGGAGGGAGGAGTAATGGTGGGGTAACTTGCTCCCATTAGACACACACAAAAAAGAATATTTCTGCTCATCTTTTTGAAAGAGAGGTAGTAGATACCTATATTCAGGAAATGATCCCTAACTCAGGGTGTACTTTTCTGCAGGTTTAATAAAGAGGCAAAATTTAGGCTGTGTTCTTGGGTATTCCTTTTTGCTCAGTTCTAGGTGGTTCCCTCCCCAGAGACTTCACTGCTTTGAAACTCATTTGGAGATGTCTAATACTTCCCTGGCATCACTTTGAGAGTCTGTTCACCTAATACGGGGTTGTGAATGTGACTTGGCCAAAAAGTTAGATTTATGATGCTTCATTATTGCAGCTCGTAAATAATTTTGTGGCTCTAGCTCAAATGGACTACTTTTTTTTCCTTTATACCTGATGATTATCTGAGTTGGATGTTACTTAAGAGAAGCAGCATGGGCACGGGCAGGATACCCCTTAAAAATAGATTAAATCAAAATAGCATTTGAGAGGAATGAAGATGTCCAAGAGTATATTATATCTTGTAATTAAGATATGTGTTTGCTCAGATTAGACCCAAGGTATCCAGAAGGATGGCGTATCTTTCAGCTGCTTTCTGCACATCTGAATCTTCATCAAATGCTTGAGCCTTTGTGTTGAAGAATTTACAGTTTTGGTTACCCATTTTCTTTGCTTAGGTATGGATAGAGTATAAAAATCGCTGCATGTTCAGAATGACAGTAATGAAGTATACCTGTAACTCTATTTTCCCTTATAAAAGGGGGGATCTTGCTGTAACTCAAGAGAATCTGGCCTTACAGAAGCAACATAACTTTCATTTATGTGTGTGTATACATCCCAAAATGATTCATAATCATTTCCATTCCTTGATTGGATGACAGCCATTTGGTTAGTCATCATTCAAGTGCAGGGAGACCATGAAGCTTTTGAAAGCTGCATTTGAGACAGCAGAACTGCCAAAAACATCCAAGTATGTAACGTGACTATCCAATTATATTAACAAATGATGATGGCTAGAGCTTGAGATGGTGGAAAATGAAATGTGGACCTAATTTTCTACTAGTAATACCTTCTAAAATGACACTCCACTACTTCATGTTAGTTTTTCCCCTCCCTGTCCTTTTTTCACACTTTTGCTTCTCCAGAAGTCTTATCAGTCTCAGCTTTTATGCCATTGAATGGCTGTATTGTTGAGCATCATTTTTCTAGAAAAATATCTCTACCACCACAGAGGGTATTTCTTTTTATTTCTCCTTTGTACAAAGCAACTTTTGTCTGTGGGTTTATTCTCCACTTTCGGAAGATGACCTAATGTCCATCACACCTGAAATAAATAAAGCCTGGTTCAACATTATCTGCAAATCCTGACTTGGCAAAAAAAATCAGCATGCAGCAAAAATAGCAAACCGTTCACCCTACTAGCAAGAAAATGGCAATATTGCCAGCTTTTATTATGATACTGTGACTAGTATGATTCTCATTGTCCACGCTCCTGAAAGGAAGGAGATAGATAAAATCTTGTTAAAAGAGGTTTATTTATAGTCTTCCTGTTTGCACAAAAAGTTTGAAAATTTGACCTCAATATACCCTAAAGGCTTTAACCCAGGAAATGGAATGTCCTCATGTCTATATTTTTAGATTTCATGGTTTTAAACTTCACTGTAGGACTTTCTGGGTTTTACTGAGAGTGTTTGAGTGCTTGAGGTTAACAGCACTAGAATGACTAATAAAATCATGGGTTTTTATAATCAGCAAAATATAAGATTACATTCAAACTACAAGTCTGAGTGCAAAGGATAAAGAACAGATGTATTTGACATACTGTTTTTTCCTTCTCACAAACCATATCTTAAAATACTTCACAGAATTAAAAACACAGAAAAAAGTCTCACCCCAATCCTATTTAACTGCTAATCTGGGAAACAGAAATTAAGATGAGACGTGATTTCATCTGAGGTTAGAAATGTGATCAGGGATCAATGAGACATAAAAATAAAGAGAATGTGGATGCAATAAAGTTATATGAAACAACATCTAAGAAGATGCTCGTACTCACAGTGCCTAGACTCTATAAACAGAGAAAGACCACAGAGCAGAGGTCAGAGAAGGTGACAGCTACATCTGTGAGGAAGGCTGCAGGCAGTCAAGGCAGCTGGTTTACAAAAACGGAAAATACAAAAATGTGATTGGCATTTTTTACTAGATCATGGGATGCCTGCTTGTGACTTGGGGTGATGTGTTCAGACAGTGTTACTTGTTAGATAAGATGAGTTTAATAACCATTTTGCTCTTGTGAGTGAACACATGCATTGAAATTGCTACACCATGGAGATCCTGTTATCATTAACTGATGTGCAGGTCCATCACCAGATTTGTATTCTGCAGGACATAGCTGTCTTGAAGTTGACATGTTATATACCCTCTTTACCTCAAGTGAAATATAAGAGGCAGAAATCACAAGCTCCAGTCTTCCTGAGGCAGAAGGAGATGGTCTTGTTGCCTGCAGGAGCGGTGCACTGGTGGAGTAGCTGTGTCCCCAGGTAAAAGAAGCATGGGAGAAGGTCAGCAGACTGCACAGCATCAGAGATGATGAGAAAGGGATTGATCAGATCTTCTCAAAGATTCTGCAGAGACAATAACCTGAACCCCCAGGTACACTAAAGGAGAGACAGGCAGAATCTATGTTCATCAGGCTGGGAAATGGAGACTCCCATGATGGTGAAGGCTGGAAGTTGATGACTTCTGGCACCAGGAAGACAGCTTATGCTCCACTTGCAGATCTGCAACTACAGAATATGTTCAGTGCCCTGGCTTCAGGTGAGGGACTAGGAACTCACTCCAACAAAGCAACCAAGTCTGATGACCCGGAGTTATGCAGGAACACCAGGAGAAAGCAGCAAGCAATAGCAGCACACAGCTCCCTGCTTTAGGGGCTGGAGGCCCCATCTGATGACCAGACCTGCTGTCTAGGAAGGTTTGCTGGTTGCTGAGAGTTCAGATCTGGGGCATTGTACAGAGGCTGCCTAGGCTCGAACAACCCTTGGATTATTATCTCCTGCTGCTCTTCCACATGGCACCAATGATACTGCCAGTGGAGATCCTGACTGTTTCAAGCATGACTGCATGACTAACCATCTGGAAAGCAGATTTGCAGAAAGGGACCTTGGTAAACTGTGTTAGGAAGATCATTGACAGCAGGTTGAGAAAGGTGATCTTTCCTCTCTGCTCAGCACAGGTGAGACACATCTGGAGTCCAGATTCCAGTACTGTGCTCCCCAGTAAAGAGAGACATGGACATACTGGAGCAAGTCCAGCAAAGGTGAACAAAAACTATTAGGGACTGGAGCATTGGCCACTTGAGAAGAGGCTGAGTGAGCTGGTTTTGTTCATCCCAGAGAAGAGAAGGCTCACTGGTGTATCCTATCAGTGTGTATGATGGGATGATGGGATGATGTAAAGAAGGTGGAGCCAGACTCTTTTCAGTGCTGCACAGTGAAAGGAAACGAGGCAATGAGCATGAATGGAAATACAGGAAATTCTGTATAGATATAAGAATTTTTTTTAATTGTGAGAGTAGTTAAGCACTGGAAAAGGTTGCCCAGAGAGGTTGTGGAGTCTTCATCTTGCAGAAATTCATGACCAGACTGGACATTGTCCGATGCAATATGCTTTAGCTGATCTGAGCAGGGAAGCTGGACTAGATGATCTCCAAAAGTGCTTTCTCACCTCAGCTATTCTGTGAGTCCCAGCCCTTGAAAAGGACATTGATGATGGCAGCCAAAGATTTGTTCATTTCTTGGTGTTCAAGGCCAGAAAATTTAGCATAGTTTATAGTCAGTTAATGGAAATTCTTCAGGACCTACATGTACAAAGAAGAGTTTTCTGAGGCAGATTCCTCATGTTTTTAATTGGAGAAGGTGACAAAACACTTCCTCAATGCATCACCTGGCTATTGTACTGAAAGAAACTGATGGTAAATTGGATATTGATGGATGGAGAAGGGAGGGAAAAAACCTTCTGAGCCTCATGGAGTGGTAGAGAGTAAGGATTCTCTCTGTTTTTAATGTTTTCTCTAAATCAGAATTCAGGCCAGATGTGTGCAATGCGGACAGCACCAGCAGCATAGCTTCAGAATGATCCATGTTACTGTGTCAGTAGTGTGGAGAGGCCCTGGCTACCACTGCAAAGTATCTGCTTTCTTTAAGTACTGTGCAATCTGCAGCATTTCAAGAAAACCTTGAAAATCCTTCGTTTAGTTACAATATTTTTCCAACACAACCACTTTAACAGGACAAACTGATTAGAGGAATATTTAATAATCCCGATTCCCAGCACTATGGTATTAGCTATGTTCCACCACAAGTTTATTTTTATTTTGTACACAATAGGATACAGTTTGGCTGAAAATATTTTATACCAGCATTTCTCTTGGATGAGTTGATGTATATGAACAACAGAACGGCTTTATGAGGCAAACATATTTTGTCAATTTTGAACAACGGACAATATTGTCCCATTCCTTTGCCAAGTAGTATCTCATGAAATCTGAAATGCTATTGCCTACTGATACTGACAGATGCCATAAGAAAGAATCTGTGGATGGAAAAGTCATGTAAACATGGCAGCCATAGGGAAAAAAATTGTGAAGGTCTTAGCAGTCTATTTTATTCAGTTAATGGGGTAGAGCTGAGAAAAAATATGCTTCTCTAATTGAGTAGTCTCATACCGTATATAAAGCATGTTTCAAAATACTGATACTAGAAACAGACCTATACTTGATGAACTCCAGATGATTCCACTGTTGTTAAAACAGAGAAAAAACCTCAGCATCTTCCCTCCTCCATCCCCTGCCCTTGCCAGAGGTAATCCAGAGATTCTTGCACTGTTAAAGTCATTATGACATATTTTGGAACTAGCAAAAATGAAAATGATTCATCTCATCTTTCCTATGATGTTTAAAAATGTATTTTGCAGTAGCTCTAAGTACACGGCAGCTAGAAAACTTTCAGCGATTCATATAAATAAATATTGTAGGAAAAATCTTTGAAGTGGGAGATCATGAGCGAACACATCTGCTTAACAGAACTGAAAGCACAAGGGTTTGAGACCTTCCCCTTCCATTCTACAAAACAAAATTAAAAACAAAGATGTGCTTTGTTTTAATGTTTAACTCATAAACTTGTTGCATTGTTTTGCATTGTGTAGCAAAAGGAGTGCATAGATAAACAAATGTGTCATTTCTCTTAGTAGCATAAGTATTCTGGTTCTTATTTATTGACACAGCATAAATGTCATCTTTGACAGTAATATTCCCTTTTACTTTTGACTAAATAAAGCCTTAGGAGATAATGTTTAAAAAAAACCCTTTGGTTCTTTAATTTGAGTAATGACAAAAAAAAATTGTGGGTACTACAGTTTAATCAGTTCAATTTAATACTCAAGAATCTGACCTTGCTTTACAGAGTTTTCTCTTGATCAAAAGGATGGAGCATATGAATTAAGAAGTCTTTTCCATCTTGAAATACTAGGATGCTGTGATTCATTCTATTCATAGCACAGCCTGAAATCTTTTTCCATTATTATCCAGTCAGTAATGCTGAAAAAAACATCCTTAAGCCTAATGATCTTGTTCAGGTTATTTTTGAGTGGAAGAAGGGATGAAATAGACAAAATCAAAGAGAACCCAGACCTCAGTAAAGATTTTCCCCATAGAGGAAATGAAAGAACTTTTCCTCCTTTTCCATACAAATGTGTCTCTTGTTCAGACAACATATAAATGTTAGATTGTTATAAGGTCTTTTATGTTACTACCTGCTAAGGAGCCTGTAACTAATGTTATTTGCAGGAAGATGTCTCTTCCAAACTGATAATGACCATGACCAAATCTAGAAGTTTCTGTGCATAGAAGTGGGTGAACTTCCTCTGTCTCCTGAATATGGTATCAAATATGGAACTGTATAAGACTGCTGTGGTGACTTAACTTTAGGGAGTGCCACGCTTAAAGAAATGAAAAGGCTAATACATGCCAGATCAGTAAGAGCCACCTTTACCAACAGACAAAATTTGTAAACATTTAAAAATTGCTTACTATAAAAAATGGAACAGAGTTTAAAAGCTGCAAACAGATTTTAAGTAATCTTAACCCACTAATGACAATTGTATGACTTAGATATTTCAGCATCTTAGCTAGTTTGTGAAAACAGCTGCCTTTTGCAATTGATGTTAAATTTGACATGTGTTGGAGACTGCTTGTGCTACATTTTCCTTACCAGAATCACTGATAGTAACTGCTCTAGGCACATATGAGTTCGAAAATGGAATGATTGCAAAATGGAACAATTCAAGAAATTGCTCTTTTTTCAATTCTAGTGCTTGGGTGTTGGACATCACGTGATATTTCATGTTCTTGTCTTTTCCTCCTCTTCAAGTCTTTCACAAGAAATATTTCTATTATATATCCTGATTAGATCATATATTTCGTTTTAATTTGCCTTTATTGTGACTATAGCCTCTTTAAAACACTGTGGTATAATGTCAAAAAATATGTCATGAGAAATATGAAAGATACAAATTTTTAAAGATTTGTAATGTGTATTTTGATCTATAAAATCAACCTAAGTACGAAATTGCCAAGAGTAAATAAGTTACCCCTTTCTGAGATTGTGTTAGATTTAAGGATCTCTGTCATACTGTTAAATTCCTATTATCTTCTAATACTCATCTAAACTTGTAGGCTCTTACCAAACATATTAATGAGTTTTTTCTGGCATTAAATATTAAGCATTAATATCAAGTGCATATAAAGAAAAATGGAATTTTAATGCATTTCTTAATAGTGCTTTACCTTTATGTTTCTTCCCAGTGTGTTATCATATGGGCCCTCAAGAAGGTCTCTGTATTTCCTACTTTTATAGTTTCATATTTTAGGTAAAAAATCATAGTCAAGATTATTCTGGCAAGAACCTTTTCTTATGCCCATTAATACTAGTATTCTATCAAAAGAGAGGTCAAGCTTAAATAATACAAGATGTTACCATATTAGCATATAAAAAGATGAAAAAGATGCATTTTTATTTTGGTTGGGAAGACAAGAAAAAAGAAAAACTCTGACAGAGTGTGATCTGTAGCCCTGGCACAAATACTGTGCAAGATTTGCATATGAATTTTAGTGATGTATACAATTAATATTTAAGTGTTTGAAAATCTTTTAGATATTGCTTCCTGACAAGATTTAGGCTGGGCTGGCCACTAAATGAATGACACATGTTTCCTATTAACCTCTTCTGGGAAGGGAGAGAAAATAAGGGAGGGAAAGAAGGAGTGTTATGGGTTAGAAAAAAACCTAAAAACAGCTTGATGAAGTATTAACAATAAAAAGAAAAAATAATAATATTATTAAGAAAATAATGAAATATACAAAAATATATACAAAACTAATATTGAGCTCCCAGGATGATGATCACCTCACTGGCCAGCACTCAANACTGTGCAAGATTTGCATATGAATTTTAGTGATGTATACAATTAATATTTAAGTGTTTGAAAATCTTTTAGATATTGCTTCCTGACAAGATTTAGGCTGGGCTGGCCACTAAATGAATGACACATGTTTCCTATTAACCTCTTCTGGGAAGGGAGAGAAAATAAGGGAGGGAAAGAAGGAGTGTTATGGGTTAGAAAAAAACCTAAAAACAGCTTGATGAAGTATTAACAATAAAAAGAAAAAATAATAATATTATTAAGAAAATAATGAAATATACAAAAATATATACAAAACTAATATTGAGCTCCCAGGATGATGATCACCTCACTGGCCAGCACTCAATGGCAGATGAGAACTGGATTCAAGAACATACAGAACATCAAAGGCAGAAGAACGGACAGAGCCCTCCTCAGACGCTGAAGAAAGAGGGTGACTCCTTTCATCCCTCAGCTTTTAAATTGAGCATGATACAGATAGGATGGAATACCCAATGGTCAGTTCTGAGTCAGCTGTCCTGTCCACTCTTTCCCACAGGTGTGACCCCTTTACACTCTTCTGCTCCCAACTCTCCAACTTGGTACATAACAAAAATTAGCTGAACTTGGTTGTTATAGCAGTAAGTATAAGCAAGAGTGTCTCTGCATACCTTTCCTTGCTATTAACTATAAACATCAGACATTATCTGCTAGAAGCAGGCACTGTCTGAAAACATACTGATAATTTCAGAGAGTGGATTCAGTTAGAAGAGGCTTAACTGAAACATAAAATTACTGAAAAGGAAAATTGGTTTTGTTCTATCTTGAACCAGGACATTTCTATTTTTGAGTGGTTAAAAGTAAAAGAGAACAAGAATAAGACTAACAGTTACACCCTATTGCTGATTATTATTGTTACTGCCCTCTAGATAACCTCTAACTCAGCTTCAGCCTTCTTGATCTGTAGCAGCTAAAACTAAAAACAGTGAAGTGTTACCCTATTTCCTTAAGAGTAGCGTACAGAGTAATAAACTACTGATATATCCATGAAGAACCAATGCTGTTGAAACATTTATCATGTATGTAACTTTGATGCAGAAATCAGTGGGATTTAGTGTGCTTCTACTAGCCATAATATCAATTCCTCTACAGTTGTCTCAGCTGTTCATGAATTTTTGCTTCCCAACTTTCTTCTATTTTGAGTTTGAAATGGCATTGTAATACCCTGAAAAAGAGGTAGTGATAAACTGGAAACAACTTTCTGAAAATGTTTTGGAAATACAGAAATGCAATTCAGAAAGTTCTAAGACCAAGAAACATACATTCTCCTCACTTTATTTATAAGATCTATGGTTAAGAATCTTGATCTGAGTATAATAGGCTCTTGTCCAATTGGATGCTCCAATAAACATTTATTTATGCAATGTGGAGGAGCTACAGTCAGGGGAAATGAGAATCCCGCTTTACAGCAACCACAGTCCTGGTAGAGAATATCCACATCAAATAGCTCCCGATTCAAGTCATTAAGTGAAATCAGGTAAGCTTTGATTGGATGTACCACAGGTGAAATAAGTCATTTGACAACAACTCTCCTGTCTATTATGAATTTCATTCTCGACCCCATAAATGGCTTCTAATAAAAATTTATTTAATTGAACATACATTATGAGCAAACTTTCCAAGACATCTACACTTTATAGTAAAGAAATCCCCCAAAATGACAAAAGTATTCCTGATGAACTGTTTGGGTTGAATGGAGGTGTAAAAGGGCATGGTAAGCACTCGGAGGATCAGACAAGTTGTTAACCTCTTCAAACAGCTTCAATCTAGCAAAAAGCATCAGCAGAAAGGAAAATACAATAAACAAACAAATTAGCACTAGAAATGAAGCTAGGAGGTATCATGGAAAGTATCAGATCAAGGGAATGATGAAGTTCTAGATAAAATCCTACTTCTACGGGCATGAAAGCAACAGGGAAGAAGACTGGTAGCTGTACAAGGACAGTGAGGGATTGAGGCAGGAAAATGAAGGAAAATAGGAAAAGGATGTCAGCAACATGTCATTATCTGGAAAAATACCTAAAATGCTAGGAAAGATATTTAAATAGAACTTTATTTTCAGGCATCTATGCCTATATGTACATCTATATCTATATACATCTATACTGCAGTTAAAGGGATTCTCCAAAGCTAGCTCGCAAGTCTAGGCTACATATCCAACTCAGTGACTTTTCAGATGTGACCCTCAATATGGACGCAGCATAGGGGAGCCTGCAGGCCCAGCCATCTAATACCCTGTTGGTACGGTACCAGGTAATCTCTGCAAGGAGCGCTCCAACGTGGTGGTTAGGTCCTTCATCCTTAATGGAAGTGGATCTAAGATCTCACTATTTTAACAATATAGAGTACATAACAATAAAGAGTATAGATAAACGCTGGCTTCACACCCACAAGCAAGAAGCTAAAAAGGATTTCTCATTGCTGAGAAATCCAATACCCACATGCAACTTTGAATATATTAAAACTACTTAACTAGGGATAGAACTGTACACAAGAGATGTCATTCCAGACTATATGACATTAAATATAAGCCTCAGTAAAAGGATCAAGACAATAAATTAATACAAAATAAATATTAATACCAACATAATTACATGGATAAGTAATTAAAAATGCGAGGGTTGAAACCATGAGAATCAAGAAGGGAAACAGGTGGCCTGAAACACAGGCATATTTGTCATGGTGCACATTATGTGGAAAACAGTGTGCAGAAAGACAGAAGGAAAAATGTACTATCTTTATGCAATAAAGCACAATGTGTGGGAAAGAGAATCCCTTTACTCTCTAAAGTCGTGCTATCTCAAGAAGGAAAAAGTAAACAACAATCACCAAGGCTGTAAAGATTTCTAGCAAAGGGAGGGACAGTTTCAGCATAACTTTAGAAGACTAAGAGACACTGAGGATGAAGCTTTCCAGAAGAATGCCAATGATTCCGTTTCTATGTTTGCAACTATGCTGTTAGACCAATGACTAAATTCAATTGCCACTGGTTTATGGAGCCAGGCACAATTTAATGCCAAGAACGCCAGTAAACAACAACATTAGACTGGAGAAGTGAGGCCAAGTGTTCATCTACAATAAACTCATTCAGAAGCCAGTGGACAAATACAGACTCTTGGTAAGAAGCCCATGAACCAACAGACAAGGAAACCAAGGAAATGGTACACCTAGAAGCAAGATGAAGCTAGAAATAGCTCCTCACATAGTCTGTAAAACTACAAGAACACAGAATGTCTTTAATGTTGCTGTAGCTAATAAAGATGCATGTAGCTGCTTACAAAAAAGTCATCGTTTCAACCCTTGACATTTTCAGCACAGCTACCTAGAAAGGGTGAGAAATCCTTCAAGTAAATTGTCAAGCACTCAAAACCCAGATAATTTAGAGAAAAAAGTAATCATTATCATGACTACAACCCTAAAATGCTACTGTCTTGCAGAGTGATTAGAGTGGAAGTGCAATTTTCAAGAGCAAATTGGGAAAAATACTCATCTAAAACTAGGAGGCCACAGCTATTAATAGTAGATAACTAGTATGCTCAGGAGATGCACTTGGAATAACTGTGTAATTTGAGTTAGAGTCTTGTATCAGAGTCATTAACAAATGATTATAAAAAAACACTCCTGAATGTACCTGCCTGGTTGAAATACATGTTTTTAGTATGTCTGTGCTGTGAGGTTAGCATAAAAGTTACTCAAAAGAAACCACTTATGGTGGAAAATGGATCCAGGCGCAATTTAATGCCAAGAACACCAGTAAACAACAAACTTATGGTAGAAATACAGAGTAGGGCAAACTTGACAGGACATGGAGAGTGCAACAGAATATAAGATAATATTATTAATACTCTATAATGTCTCTGCAAGACTGAAAACCACAGTAGAACAGTGGCAGCCAACCAGAGGGCCTCACAAAAGGACCAGGAAGAGTCTTGGATATCACTTGGCTTTGTGCAGGAGAAATACAAAACGTAATGTATATTAAGAACTACTAGGATACCACCACTTTGAAGACATAAATAACTGTATGACTCCCACTAATAACAGCACAGACATGAAACCCTTTGAGGACTATCAGGTTGGGAGGATTGTGATGATTAAGTATATGCAGTGTCAATACAATTCACATAATCTACATTCCAGTACCCTGTAGTCCTAACAACTTATCAAACACTTGAAAAAAGACACAGAAAAAACAGTATTTAAAAGGCAACAAAAGAAACTGTGAGGAGCCTGGATATACATCAAGAAGTCTTAGGCTGCAGGACACAGCTGGAAGTCAATATTTATGTGACTGAATTACTAGCTAAAGTTGTACTCCTGTTGTAATTAAAGCATTTATTTAGCTTTTAGTCGTTAGTCTTTACGTGATATTCATCAGCCTGTGGTCCATAAATGAGGTTGGATTTTTATTTCATTTTTCTTTGTAGAAATAAATATCTATCAGTATTCCAACAAAATGAACAGCTGATGGGGGCAGGGAGGTTTCGTTTTTTTTTTTTTTGTAAGCCAAGCCTTCAGACACTTTAGAAATTTTCCAGAACATGCCCCAGGCTATTCTATTGATATTTCCAATTCCTCAGAGGTCGTAAGAAAGGATTAACTGTTGGATGATATTCATATGAGAGACGATGAACACTGCAAGTTGAAGGCTTTGCATCATAGTAATCTGTGGAAATGTCATCTGAAGAGCTGAGATAATGTCTGAAATTTGCCAATGGGCAAGAATACTGTATCTAGGGATGTAAAAAAGATAGGGTTGAGCTTGATTATAAGAATTCAGGAAAGATGGAATTGAATCTGAATAGAGAGACTTGTGGCTCCTTGGATTATGTCTCACAGGAGACAAGCACTTGCTGACCTTCAGTTCCTCAGTGCTCTTCTGCCCAGACTTCTAGTGCACTTGAATGTTTGTTTCTTGACCTTGAGCCCTAGCAAAGCAAAGAGGTTTAGAAATACTTGAATAGGATCTGTTGTTATGATGATCTTATCATGAATAATTTTTTGGTGAGGTTACTGTAAATCTGGATGCTATTCATGAACTGCTAGTATTGCAAAGTACAGAGGAAAAAACACTGATTCTGAGAGAAGAGCAAATGGCAATGTGCTGTCCAGGGTAGGCTTTTATCTGCAGGACAAATATTTTGATAAGCTGCACAGTCTTGCAATTCAAGAACTGAAGGTGGCTATTAAGGAAAACATTTTGTTGAATTTCTGTTCCATGTAGTCTATTATAGATAACTGTGGTCAGAAGACAATTCACACAGGTAAAATCATATATTTATTTGGTTTTGGACACTGAGTCCCTAGAAGCATATCAGTGTAGCGCTGTGTCCAGTCAAACCAAGGCTAAACAGCTATGTCGGGAATTAGAAGCAGTGTGGCGTCAGATCCACCTAACAATGCAGTCGTGCCAATCATGCTTTCTTGAACAAATATGTCTAAAATGGGATGTAGTACACTGAGGCCTTTTCAGAGAATGGTGAGGCATAGGTTAAATGATATTTTCTGTATCTCTATGTGTTCTAACATTATGTTTATTATTATTTTACAACTGTATATTATTGACTCCTGCAAGATTTGTAGTCTGCAATAGCTCCTAAGCTTTATTTCCGAAGACTTACTACTTAACCAGTTCTTCTCCGTCTTATATTTCCTTAGAGTTTACTTTGTTCATACACTTATTAGTTTTTGCAAGCAGAGGTTTACTCTATTCCCAGTGCTGACGTTTCTCTCTCCCAACTTTGGCTACGTATTAAGACAATTTTTTCTACATCTGAAAAACAGTATCTTGAGGAGTATTGAGCACCCAGTCACTCTTACATGGTAATGTGCAGAATAATGTACCTTGCAGCCCAAGATATTCAGAGGTTTTGGATCCTTTTTCTTTTGATATGAATTTAAGCAGGCTGTAATATTTTTCTCTCTTGTGTGTTGATGTTTCTGAAAAAGAATCTGAAACAAAATGAGACCTGGAATATTTCCGTTCTTTTTGCTGTGCTAAGGATACATTCGGTTATGCACCAGAGGATTCATGAGGTTTCTGGTAGTGGGCACTACTTATCCTGCCCACCCTCTTTAGGGTAATTGATAAATATCTATTTTGGGAGAATACACGGTGTCCAAAAGTTAGAATATTTTGTGTTGAATACCATATACTCCAGGCAGTTTTGTGTTTCTAGCAAAATCCTCTTTCTATTACCTCTGAGAATTTTGGGTCTACTGGCAGTTGCAGGAAGATCCTCCTCTTCCGCTTATTCTTCAGGACTACAGTCTCTGAGTTTCCTGCAACTCTCCCTACCTTCATTCTAAAATATTCTCCAGGTTCAGTGTGGTCATTTGTCTTCATAGAAGTAGAAATCTGCTTCTCCTTCCTGGGAGCTCTTTCTGATCCAGTGTGTAGAGGCAGGATAAGACAAACAGGTGGTGTCCCTTCCTGCTCAGTCACATCCTCCTTAATACTGTGTACTGCAGACACAGCAAACTATGGTCAAAGAAACCATTCAGCAGCATTTCTCACTCAGAGGCTACATGTCTTTAACATGATATTTTGGTGTCTCAGAAGATGGTGGGTTATTTCTCATCCAATCAATAAATTTGGCTTAGAGGGTACTGGTAGCAAGGAGGTAGATGCTCTATCTGATCTGTCTGATTCTAGATGAAGTAAACCTCAAAGAAATACTCTGCTCTCCAGAGGCTTCCCATTTTTAGTCTATGTTTTGTATGTTGTCAGGGCTGCCTGACAGTGAAGATGAATCAGAAAATGTTTAGGTCATCAGTCCCACCACACTGCAGACATAAGGCGGGTGCAGAGACATGTCACCTCTCTCAAACTTTGAACACTTCAGAACAAGCCTGGCAACTAGCATTCTACTAAAAACCACAGATGTTTAAGGAATGTCACTGCTCCTAGGGAAAAAAAAAAAAAGAAAAAAGACTTAGACAAAAAAAGAAGCTGCTTGGTGCCTGCGTTGGCCTTGTCTATAATCTGCTATAGCTTGAAAAAGGTACATGAGTCAGACCACCTGTCTTACAGTGATGGAATTGCAAGTTTCCAAACATAAATGATTCCCTTTACTAGGTTTTTCCTTCCAGTTATGACTTGGCCAGCTAGCACAGTTATGAAAGTACTAAACTGCATGTGCAAAAGCTGCTAAGAAGTGTTTAAATTAATTTTCTGACACTTAAACAAACCCCACGTTTTTATACTGTTATGTTGCCAGGGTCTCAGTAATGGTCTTATAACCCATGCAGAAGAAGAAAAATTATTGTAATTTCTTTTTTTTCTCTAGGAGCTTTTAAGAGTTAATTACCTATGTACAAACTTTGTACTGAGGTGAGTGAAGTGTGATTGCAACTCTTCTCCTGGGGAATTAGTTAAGACTTTCAAATTATGTTGCAATTCAAATGAACTTCCTCCAAACTATAAGTAAAAGCCTTAATCTTTTAAAATTATATGTCCAATATTGAGCACATAAATCAAAGTTTTCTGATATATCTGAGATTGCTTGTAACATAAAACTTTAACATTGATATCATCACTCACAGTAATATGCATGGGTTGTGTACTGGGTGCAGTCATTGAAGACACGAAGTATTTTTAGAATGTATGTACTTTTTACACTGGCTTTCTCAATTATCTTTGTTCTTCAGGGCTGATACAGGGCACTGTAAAATGTTTTAGAGTGATGTACATTACAGAGAAACACCAATTGTCATAAAAAATATGTAGATTGATGCTTGAAGGCTTCAGCAAGCGCTGTGAAGAAAACGTATTTTCAGGTCACTCAGTGACACTGAGTTTGATTTCAAGTGGCCAAGATATAACTTAAAAACCTGGAGCAGGACCTATTAATCTGTTCAATGTAGATAAGTTCATTAATGAGCTATACCAATTTTTGAGTACACAGAGTACAGAAAGCTTTATCTGAAGAATTTTGTGCAGCTAATACTTTTGATGCTCAACTCAAAGTTTTGTCTCGTAGTCTTATGTTCAATTTTAGTTAGTTAAACTACTTAGATTTTTAATTCTGGTTAGGAAAAAGAACAGGAAGTGGTTTCAGGACAAAGGAAAGTTACTATTCAGCTGACTTGCAACACTTAAAGCCTTCCTTTCACTAACAACATTCTGGTTTTTCCATTCTTGTATTGCACTACTTATTTTTTAAAATTGGTCTACATTGTCAGGAACATGTGGCCACCAGTAGGTGGATGCCAGTTCCAAGCCTGGGTCCTTCAGAGCTGGGCTGGACCTGTTGGCTGATGTCCCAGCCTCGCCTTAGCTTGTCCCTGTACCCGGGGAGATGTCTGATGCACTGGCCTTGGGGATGCCCCCAGCTGCTGCCCAGCCTGCCCTGCTCCCATTGGGATGACCCCTGATACATCAGCCCCTGTGGACACCCTCTGCTGCTCTTGATGCTCAGCCCAAGGGATCTGCTGGCTCCATTGCAGCCTGCCATCCATCATTTCATAGCCAAAATCTGAGGCAGAGGTGTTAATTTTAGTTGTACACCAAACAAATATTCACCCATCCCTTACACTGTTATGTGCTGCTATGAATCTTAATGTCTATCTCTGTAAAGGAAGGCTTTTGTAAGCTGAATGTTTTAAGATATAAACTATGGAGTAGATTGATAAGAAAATTGTAGCTTTGAAATTGCTTAGCAGTTGGAAAGTAATACTTGAGTAAATAAGTGCTTTATTGGTCTTACATTCAAATTATTTCTACAAGATATTAGTCTGACCATTTTCTAAGATATTTTGAAAGTGAATCCTACTGTGTGTTTCCTATTCATACAAAAAAAAATATCTCTATTTTGGCTGGGTGAAAAGTTTCCAGTTTATAAAACCTTTCTGAATATTTACATATGTTTCATTTAATCATCTGGGGCCATCATTTTTACCAGTAAGATACAGAAAAGTAAATTTCTATTGAACTTATACAAGTCTATTACTGCTTCAGAAAACAATTGTGGTACATTTCTGTATTATTGTCACTCTTTAGAGTGTTGTTACTCTTTAGAGAAAGCAGCAGAGCATTTTATTTACAGTTGTTTGCATGTCTGGACCTAAATGAAGCCCTGTCTTTTCAAGACCCACTGAAAGGGTGCTGAGCACTCCACAATTAATAGCCCTGGCACAATGAATCCTCCAGGGAGAACAAATGTAAGAGGAGGGAATTTCCATTTCCACCCTTAAGAACTTGTCTGTGTTTGGATTTATTTCTAGATACCTTTGGAAAGCGGGAATACATAGGATGCTATGTTTTTGAGCGAGGAATATTTAATAGGTAAACAAATAGCTTTATATTTATGTCCATTCACAACACCACGATTTTTAGCATTAAGGACTGTTATTAATCCTTTCATTGTTCATCCTGAAGATATTTTTTGATTCTAAGTCTACCCTGTCCAGAGGGGATCCTTGGAGAATGTGGATCCTGGCATTCAGCATATATCTGTAGACTTTCAATGGTTGGGTGCAGTATCAGGACAACCAAGGGTTGTAACCCTCCCTGAAGCCACACTGTCAAGACCTCTATTGCAGGCAATGTAATAAATCCCATAAAATATTGTTGGCTGCAAGAGTATTATAGTTTTCTTTTGGGAATTATGCACACATTGAGACAGTGTCAAAGTATTTTTCCACTTATGGAACAGTCTCTTTCTCATCTGAGGATCTCAGTGTGCTTCAAAGACACTAATTGAAGACAGGTATAAATCTGAAATAAGCCTAAATGCATTTATACTTAACACAGTTATATTTTTTACTAGATTCAGCCTTGCTATAGAATGGTATCAAGTTTGTTTCACAAAATATGTGTTTTATGAAGCATATTGACCAGTATTGATAATATTTTCATTCTCTCTGGAAGCAGTCTAATGTCCTTCATGCTATTTTTTTCTCCCTGTGTATAGAACTACTACGTATAGATATATTTCTCCCTATATATAGAACCTTCTAGAAAATGAACTCAAATTTGGGAAAGTACAGGCTTCAAAAAGATCATTGAATTTGCTCAATTGAAAATAAGCAAGTGGTATTTGACCAACATCCAACATGATCTTTGATCTAGAAGGATTTTCTTAAGAAGGAAGAAATTATATTTCGTGAGACTATTAAAGGAACACTGTGTCTCATTTCAGTATTGATAGCAAAGAAATACTTTTTATTAGTTGTTAAATCTTGGCAAATATTAGAATAGTTACAATACAGCTTATTGTTCAGCTTATTGCATGATTACTAGTTGAAGATGTTATTTGAATTTAGTCTTTAAGTATCTGCAAAAGTATGTGATACCAAAATATATATATATACACATATACATTTAATCTAATGGAAGACTATGTAACAATATCTAATAGCTGGTGGTCAGTAGAGTTCAAATTTAGGGTGAAAGATACTGTTTTCCAGGTAAGCATGGAACACATATAGGCACCACCATGCAGAAAGTCAGAGCCCTGTGTGTACAAGTGAAAGGAATAGATGAAGACGACAGTTTCCTGGTAGAGGACAATAGTTTGCATTGGACCTCATGCCATAATAAANTATCTCCAGTATATATATATAATGGAATCACATTTTAAAAATAGTTAGGGTGGAATTACTTTCAGTGAGCTTTGGAACCCAATGGTCAGATGTTTAAGTTTCACCTGGTTACCCTTTGTAGTCAATAGGGAGAAACAGAACTGGACTGTGAGTGAGACTTGCTTTTATATGCCCAACATAAACCAAAACAACTTCTGCTTCTCTAACAAATCAGAGTGGACGAGGTGTTTTTGGTGACCAGCCATGAGTTATGATACTAACTCTAAAATGATTACATTAGGCTATATGACTAGACTTCTGACTCTTTTGCTTTTTACAGACTTTCAAAAATTAGTTCTTATCATTATCTTATTAATAGAGCGTATGCATACCGAGAAATGACTTGGAATTTTATTCATAACAATCTGAAACTGCCTTCTTTCTTAGTTCATTAAGTTCCGGTGTTTGAATTTTGTTTGTGTTTATTTGCTCATTTCTACATAAAGATTAAAAGTCTGTATTATGTATAAAATTTTGTAAATGGTTTCTCTTACTGTAGTACCAAACGCCATCACCGATGCCTTACACTTCAGTAACTGGCTGAATATTTGAAAAAAAGGATAAAGCATATCTATAAATATTTATAAAATATACTTTATAAATTAGATAGAAGCTATGGGGAATAATAGACATTATTCATGTTTTTGGAGCAGGCTTGAGAAGATACATATTTGGCAAGCTTCAGAGTAATTTGAGAAGAGGAAATTATACACTGGTATCTTGTTCCTTCCCTTTTCTGGTTTTATACGATCCAGGAGATGAGGCTTTTTTTATCAATTGAAACATTATTTGAAATTCAGTTAGTGTTTTGCTTTTAAACAAACCTGTAACCTTGTAGTATGGATTTTTATTTCATTTTTTTCCTATTTCATGCTACTAATATTTGTGTGTGAACTTCTAAACTGAGCATACCTTTAATTTATACAGTCATTTTGAAAAGCAGAATACGTTGCTTACATCAAATAAAACACATTCATGTAAGACTAAAAAATTAGACATTGCACAGCAGGTCTTTGTCTGTAGCCTATTTCTAAAATATCTCAATCAGAAATTGCCTTTGGACATGTGGATATTTCTCTAGCATTATGCAGTTGTGGAAGAAATACTTAAAATACTTAACTCAGGAGCAGACCTGAGTTCAGAACTTCTCTGTCCTAAACTTCAGTTTCTCCCTTGCTCCAGGCATGTATGACAGAGAAAGTGGTTAATGCTTGATAAAATAAATTTGCATGACACATTAAATTTGAATGATACATTAAAATAATTCTCTAACCACTAGTCCCAGTGAATCTTGCATTGTTTGATTGAATATCTTTCGACAAGAAAGATGGAGAATACTAAACTAGCCAGGAATTTGTGATTATGGCCCTCATTTAGGCATTTAGGAGGTGTGAGTTATGGTTGTGCTTTTCCTCAG
Organism: Arenaria interpres; assembly: GCA_013399435.1. NCBI lineage: Eukaryota > Metazoa > Chordata > Aves > Charadriiformes > Scolopacidae > Arenaria > Arenaria interpres. The sequence goes on along the minus strand of VXAK01001470.1, from coordinate 20,650 downwards.
GCTTGCAGGGAGATGTGAACTTGTGGCTCCAGCACCATCCCTAATCAATTATTGTAACATTTTGTGACGATTAAATATTGATAGGGTTTGCACAATTCTGCAGTTTTTAGTATTTTTAATCATAGTCAGTGTTGTCTTACTGCTGCTAGTCCACAACCAGACATGAACACTACAGTTCCATATAAGAAGTTATATACGTACATGCACACACATATATATTTATACGTGTATATGATTGTAGAGTTATGCAATATGAGCATCATAATAGATTTTGAATTGTTTTCTACATCCTTGTGCTTGAAACTACGTGTTTACTCACCATTTTTTGAAAGAAAAACTGCTAAGTATTAAAAAAGAATTGTTAGTACTCTGATCATAATAACACAAGGATCTTCTGTCCAGAATAAAAAAAACCAACTTTGATATAGGAAAGGTATATGAAAACCCAGAAGATTTATTTCACTTGATATCAGCAGTTAGCTTTCTCTGAAAGAAACTTACACTTTCTATATTCTATGTCCCTTTAAATTCTTTCACATCACCTTTACCTTGGACCCAAATTGTTATATACCATGTATGCTTTTTGCCTCCCTGTCTCTCATTCCTTTTCCCTTAAGATAGATAATTAACATAAAATTAATTCTAATATAGACTGAAAACATTAACATTCCTATTGGAATTTTGCATTAAAAAGAAAAAGCTTTAAAATAAGATTTTATCACAGAGAACAATACAATAATGAATTCCAATACGGATCATTTGCTTACTCAAAATACTTCCAAGACATTACTTACGTCTTTATTGTTGTAGTGTGAAATAGCAATCTTCTATATTGATAAACAGTTAAAAGTCAGTGCACACTAAGAAATCTATGGATAAAATTATATAAAGAAGGTCCTTTTGTTTGTGCATGTGAATATTCTTTCTGTCAAGGAACACTGGGAAGTCTGAATTCAAATAAATCTTAATTCAAGTCTTTCTTGCTTTTCCCATTTTTTCCTCAAAATCTTATATTGAAATGCTCATCTGCTCCTAGTGAATCCTCTAAGACTGTAAACTTTTCCTAAAGGTCCAATACCTTTCCATCTACCCCATAAATTACAACTCCCTTGTAATGAGTTAGTGTTATAATGAAGACTCACTGGCAATGCCGTGTATTTTAATAGACAAATTACTCTAAATTAAGCTCTAACCATCTGTTCCATTTTCATTTATGACTCTAAAAAGAACATATTTTAAAATTATATCATTTAAAAATAATGTAAATGATTGAAGTCTGTAGTAAGGCTTCTGCATATTTGTTCATTCAATGTAGCATACTTATGGTAATAGTGATGTTTCTTCCTTGCTCCAGGCATGTATGAAGGAGAAAGTGGTTAATGCTTGATACAATAAATTTGCAGTTATTATGACGCATTAAGGATGTCAAAAAAGATATTTTACTCCTGGAGAGTTAAACTGAATGTAAATCTCTGTATTGGAGCATCCTGATGGGATACCTGGAGGCAAAGCTTTAGCTAATTCTACAACTTGTAGGGGGTTAAGGATGTCAGAGACATTAAATGCTGACAACTGTAGCAGTTTTAATATGCTGGGGAAATGGAGCTATTCCATATCACTTTCTGTATTTGTTAACAGTTATGCCACCACCAGGGATCTCACTAGGATTTATAGAGAAAGAACATTCTGATAGCTATTTAGAGGAAAAATAGTAATTTTTTTTCTCCTGCAGACTCATTCAGTAGTAAATTGTGGTACAAATTGATAGAGCAGCAAGGAAGAGAATAGAAAAAACATGGTATTCTTATAGGATGCAACTGAAAGTCCAAGTAAATCCCTTTTCCTCCCATCATCTCTCTGCTCTGTCTGTGTCCGATGTGTTTTAAAACTGTTGTATTCAATACTTACATTGATTTCTTAAGTGAGATAGCTTCATGATTGTTGAATTTGACTTCAAAATAAGCATCAACAATCTAAGAACATTTATCTTTGACTTCATGTCAAAGGCTGTTGCGTGGTCCAACGACTGTTGCATTTGACGGGGTAGCTACCTGTGGAAGGGGCTGAGGCAAGTAATACTTGCCACGCAGAGACACCGTTTCTCCTGCGCGATTGTTTCTGATCTTACTGAAACATAAAACAAGATCAGCTGAAACTAAGAATTGAATCTGACCCGCAGCCTGCCACCATATTCAGCTAAAAGCATCAGTCTTACCAGTTTTCAGTTTAAAAGGTAGAAATTTTGCTTGGGCTAAATTGTCAGGCTGCCTCTAGAGAGAGTGAGACAGGGTTGTTTCTTCTGTGTGTTTTTAAACAGGATGCATTTCCTTTTGGAAGTGGCACTGTCTGTGGAGACAGCCTGTTTGACTGAGGCAGGCCAGATGCTACGCTGTTAGCTGAAGTTAGACAAGAAGAACGCCAAAGTTAGCATTTACTCATAGCACTCCATTTAACGTCTCCTTTTCAATCATTTATAGAATGACATCAATGATTATAAAGGGAACATCTGCTGATGGCTTTAGGAGGTATTAAGTTTGGAATGACTAATTTAGTCATATAATTAACAGAAATATGGTTTGTTTGGCAGAATAGGAAAAACACACTATAGAGATACTGATGATAATTGTGAAGGCCAGTAATAGAAATCAAAATGTATCACTTTAGCATATTACATGTCTGAGTCTGTAATTCCAAAGTAAGTGCCTCTTAAAACCAGATGCTCCCTCTGCAATATTTGATGTGTATTTATAATGGATGGACAAAGGAGATATTACATCCTCTGTTATCACCAAACACCAAGGTCAAATTTGGGAGTAAGCAATAGTTTCAGAGTTTTAATTATATACAAAATAATTCTGTTTAATTCCTGCAGAAGTGTGTTTGACTTTGGTGGATTTTCTAGAAGGTAGAATTTTAAAATTGGCCACATTTTTTTCATGTGTAAGCAGATATAAATTTCAAGTATGTTTTATTTTAATCTCGTAAATATTAGGAACATAATTCAGATCTCTGGTTTGGCTGAGGGTGTACTGGAAGGATAATAACAGGATGTATCTAGCTAGTTTTCACACTCTAGCATAATGAAACTTTAACAAAGACGTTCCTTCTCTAGAATATTAATCACTGGAATTACAAGATATATTAATACAGGACAAAAAGTTATTTTCCTCTATCTAAATAAAAAACATATTGACCTTTTCTTATTTAAATTATTAAAATTTTTGTTTCCAGTCTTCTGAATTTATTATTTTCCAATTTGTTCATTTATTATTTAATAGATGATTTAATTCCATTCCATTCAAATTTATAAACTATCCTTGTAACACTGAGCACTTTCCAGTTTACAGTTAAGAGCTGTGATTAAGACTGTTTATCTGTGGTTCATTCTTTCCCACTTTCCACCCCAGTGTTTGTAGCATTTTGTTTTGCCGGGCATTTAAAATTTATTTTATTTCATGTGTTTTAATTAGGAAAAAATGCTAAGAAATGAATCTTGCATTTGGGAAAAGAAAGGCAGAAACCTTCCCTCCCCTTAGTTTTCAGAACATCCTTATAGATTATTTATTTTTTTTGCCAGTTATTTTCGCTTTGCAAAACAACTTTTTTCAGTGTCATAGAACTCCCACTTTTGTCTATTTCTGACTGTCTGGTACTGCTCAACTCATCCCAAGAGGAATGGATTCATGAGCAGAGCAAAGGTGAGGAGATGAAAGTTCATAATAAATTAATGTTTTTATATTATTCCATAATTTATTCTGTGAATATTACTGCTATCTAGATGAAATCTTTTGGTATATATGTGTACATACTCAAAATAATCACATGGCAGATTTTTTCCTCTCTGTAAGCTGAACGTGTGCTTGTACAGTTCTTTATCATACAGGCTTTCCTGGCGAAAAGGAGACTGATTGGAAAAGCGCATGACAAAGGGAGAAAAAGGAAATTGGACATTTTCAAAATTACTGAAAAGTTATTCTTTTCTTTTCTAGAATTTGGTTCACTAGCAATGGTTTAACTATGCAACTTAATACACATTTTTTCTTTAGTGAAAGTTTTTTACCAGAAGAGAAATGAAGCATAATTTTCTTTCTGTCTAAATTTTCCATTTGTATTTAGGAGGTGATAAGTTTGGGGCCATAGTGGCTATTACTGTTTCTTTCTGTGCCCTTTGAGAGCTCAAACTATGAAATGAAGCCAAAGCTGCAGCTGCAGCTGCAAATATGCACTTTTTTTTAATGAGAAAAATCTTGCTGTTTTCCCCTTCCCTGTAGTAAAATTTTACATAAGACGAAAAATAACACATCGTGTTACAAGTAGGCCACAGTCTACTAACATTTAATTTTGTAGTGATAAAATTAAATACAGGTATAACAGATTTTTCATCAATTTTTGTTTTTGCACATATTATCACATATGTACCATTGCATATAGTACTATGCATTTAGAAGGAAAATTACCTTATTTTGTACTTTTTTTAAGTTCTTATTCTTCAGTTTCATATCAATATTTTCAATTGATAACAATTCTATACACAAGCATCATCCTGATATAAAATTTTGGTACTATTTCATGTAATACTTTTACATAAAGAAAGCTTAGATTCAGTGTGCTGCCATGTCAGCTTCATGTACTTCTTCAGTTTTATTAATTCTAACATTCATCTGTTGAAGTGGTAATGATTTATTGTGTATGGAAATTCCACAATACCCTATTTTGCTTTGGCAGCTGTATTTATTCCAGTGAATTAATTAATGGGAATCCCAGTTGTTAAGATGATTTTCTGATGTGTCGACAAAACCCAAAGAAATAGCTGACAACTACACACTTTGGTTTCAGGAAGGAAAAATGGTTTCTTTCCTTCCTCCCCCCGCCGCCCTGCTATTCAGGTATGGAATACAGGGACTGTCCATTGGAAAGAAGAATGATTCCAGGCAAATCTTTCCATTTCACTTTAAAATCCATTTTTATAATAGTTCCTTTTTAAGATTTGTCTATAATATGGCTAAATGAAAAAAATCCCCACAAAGAGTTGAGGCTAAAATAATTCTATTATTTTCTTAGCTGAGTTACTTCCCACAGTGAATTAAGCAATGTGATTAAAGTGATTAATTTTCTTTCATAGTCTCTTTTGTATAGCAATCTATGATCTGAGATGTAGAAATCTTTAATCCAGCAGTTAAAGGCATAACAAGATATAACTATGGCTAAAAGCAGAAGTCAGAAACATTTAAACTGGCAATTAAATGTAACTTTAAAAAATAAGATGAATCTGACCTTATTTTCGAGCATCTCACTACTTTGAGGGCAATTAGTAATTGACATTCCTTCCCAAGGAAAGTGACACATTCATCATAATTTGGAGTCTTGAAATCAAAATTAGATGCCTTTGAAAAAGATATTCTGTAACCCAGTCAAAAATGAAGACCGATAATGTTAATTTATGGTAAAAAGAAAAAATAATAATTTCCCAATATGAAATAGCAAGAAATTATTTGGTGCATGTTATTTACAAGCTGGATAATAAGATTATAGTGGATTCTTCGGGTCTTAACAGTCTGTGGATCTACAAAAAGCTGTTCAAATAATACATTATATGAGTAGAAGCAGAACATTTTTAAATGAAGGATGACATTAAGGAGGCAGCCTGGTTTAGCAATTAGTGCATGGATTCACCAGTCAGAAATTCTACATTCTATTCCCATATCTGACGTTGATTAGCAAGTCACATTAGGACTTATTATCAGAAGTCAGATATGCAGCTGATCATCTAATTAAGATCATCATGCTATTAGCATAACTGCATTTGCAAATCATGCATGCAGAGCTTTAGCCTTTGTTTAACCTTGATCTGTGATATGAAAGCGGACTTCTTATTCCATGATTTGAGCAGCTCATAATGTTTAATGTATTTATCCTCATCAGATTCTGTCAAACTGGGTATTATTATTTATCCCCATTTTAAGAAAGTGGAGCTGCAGCATAAAAATATAAGGTTCTGATTTTCAAAGATATTTAGGCATTTAAAGATGCAGATAAGCAAATAATGAAATTTTAATAAGTCCCAAAGAATATCATATCCATAAGTCCTATTTACATTTTAATGACATTTTAAGTGCCTAAATCACTTTAGAATTTGGTTCTGCATCTTGTGAGGGTCTATGGAGTCTAAGTCCAAATATAAATCCTGTCCACATTCGCAAGTAGCACAGATCAATACAAGCAGATTAATGAAATGAAACAGTCTGTACTACAGATCTGGCATTTGCACATTTCTGGGGGCTTTAATGCTGGGCCAGTTCTAGACATGCTGTGGGCTGAATGCATGTCAAAGCTCACCTCCTACTGACTTTCATTCAAAAATCCAGTTTGCGTGGGGCTCCAAGACCAGTCCATAATATGGATGAAAGCACACTAAATGGAAATGATCAGGAAATCTTAAAAAGAACACACCTGAGCTAAAAAATTGTTGTAGATTTACTCTGTGAATCTTAGAATCAAACCAATAAATGTATAAGTAATTGGATTCCTGTCTTCAAATGTGGAGAATACTGATGCCCTCGATTGAAAAGTTAATATTAATAAACAGATTTGGTAATCTGAAAAGTAAGGTAAGATTGTTTCGTAGTAGCTGACTGAAAAGCTGGATAGAAACAGTTAAAACTAACTTGAGAAGAGTTATACATGATTTATGGAAGGTTAGCCAACTTAACAAAACAAAATACTTAGCACCTGTCCAACTTTGAAAATATTGCTGTATTTTGGTATTATTTTAGTAAATATTCCGAATCTCTCTTGGCCAAGTTTGTGAGAGAAAGCAATAATTTTCCGTCCACTGCATTGCTCTCACATTTTCATGAATTTTCCATATGATGAGAGAATGAGGGAAGAAATGTCTCATTTCAATGTTACTAAGTATATGAGTAAAATGAAAAACATTTATGAAATTAAATGCATTTCCACACAATAAGGTGAAAGAGATTAAAATTTCAAAGAACAAATATGATTGAGAGTTTCAGGTAGGTAAATATTTCAAAATATTACTAAATCCACTAACTGCTGTGTCATTCTTTGGAATAAATTCATTTTTTCACTCTTATATTTTCCAGAGAAATGTCATGGACAAATAAGAGGTGCTTTATGAACTGGTATTTCTAACTATTTATTTTAATTTTTCCAAACTATGAAATTAACTTTCATCACTGTACATGTGAAAAAAAATCACAAAGCAAAACAGTCCATGTGGCAACTGCAGATGTACAAGATTTTCTAAGCTATCTAGATTTCTTCCCTTTTATTCTTGTGCTTTGGTAATGCTGACATACTTAAGTAATAAATACACACGAGCATTACTCAAGAGAGGTCAGCAAAAGAATGCTGGAAAAAAAAGAAGGTTCATTGTTAGCCTAATAGCCTTTTCATGCCCTGAAATATTACATCAGCATTAAAATACAGGATGTAAACAACAGATATTGAAAACACCCAGATGAATTGAATAGGGTCAGAGGTTAGTAACGCAACATGAAAAATCTATATGGATTTTAGATGAGAAGTTAGGTTTCTTGTATCTGGATTTTATGTCTTTATTTACATATATATATTCAGGACCCCAGTTATAAGATAACTATAGTAAGTTTTGAGCATTTTTTTGCCATATTCCTGAGTGAAAAGATGTCTTAATCCACATCTCTTCCCTATCTTTGTCTCTAACTGAAAACTTAGAGCCTTGATGTCTTGTAGCAAATACTGTGAATGACTCTAGAGAGCCTTTTTTCGCTCTAGAAAATAAAGATACTTCTAGAAATTTTCCAGATGTTACTGCCAAAAGGATTTGTGATACTTTAGTATGTCCCTTCAGAATCTGCTAGTCCAATGGATAAATTGGAGGAGGTGGGCTTATAAAAGCATACTACTCTTTTCTCTCAGTACTGTATATGCAAAAAACCTCAACAGTCTTTTTAGTATAAGTACTACCATGCTTATAACATATTTCCATTTACGTCATTAGTATAGCTTGGCAGGTAATTTACAAGGTCCAAGTCTAATCCTCCACATTACACTGTAGAAGAAAATATTTTAAGCTAAATATAGATATAGTTTTCCTTTATAATTGGTGAGAATACTCACAGTTTACTTTTGATAATTTTACAACAAGTACAAATTATTCTCATGGTGTCTCTTCTCCTCTAGCTTTAAATTTGTGAAGGCTTCCATATTTGGGGGCAAGATATTTTTTTTTTTTTTTAAAATCACTCTATTTCTATTTATTAGCCATATTGACTCTTCTGCTATGCAGAAATGTGGGTTTCTCAACACCTGGAAAATAGAAAGTTACTTAGCAACAGCAAAGCTTTCTAGACTGCTCATCTATGAACCTGTTATTTTGGATGCAGTCAAAAAATTTTAAATTTAAAGGAACACATACAATTTTTGTGTTCTTCTAACATAGACATCTGTTCCAGTTTCACTAGAGAAATGCTGTCTCCCTTTTCTGAATACTGAACAGGTAGCTCAAAAGGTGGGACTGTGTTCTGTCTTCTCCATTCTGATCTCTGAAACTTCTGTTTCGGATTTCACTTGACAAATAGGAAGACTGGGAAGTGCAATGAAGATGTCCACAGACCTTACAAACATTTACTTATGGGGACTTTTTTACTTTTTGATCAAGAGTCTTTATCTCTTCAGAAATGTAGACAGCTAATGAATGGTTGCTATAATGCAAAACTTGGAGTTGGAAATCTGTTTCATTGAGAGCTGCTACAATCTGACATATATCCTAAATGCTATCAATGGCTTCATAACTGCAGTACTGTAGTGGGTTTTAGTGAAAAATCACTATCAATGGCATTTGGAAAGTCTCTAGAGAAAAATAAATCATCTTTGACATTTTGGGCATGAACATGAATGACTTGGTGTCTGCCAAGGCATTTGCTATGATAGGTAAAAAAATAGTAGAGTGGAATGGATTTTCAAGGGAGCTTCAGAAAGAATTTCCAATGTATCTGAGAAACTTCAGCAATGAAAAAGTCTATCTATGAGAAAATGCTGTGAAGACATCATGAACTTAATCTACCTGGTGAGTTTGGAGACAACAAGAAACGCACGGCAACATGAAGCAGTGAGCAGTAGGGTATGGACTGACATATACACAGGCCACGGTGAATCCCAGCAGTGGCAACACCTTTCAAGATTAAGCAAAAATGAAGCTCTTAAACCGCAGAAAAGAAGGTTTGGAATTCCTCAGTTTTGTGTAGATTATCCTACCTGTCGAAATCTGCAAGAGTCAATGAATGCTGCTGAAAAGAAGCGCTTACAAAAAAGGTGAAGTATGGTTATGGGAGAGCCAATTGTATTTATTACCAAAGGGGTTCACTTCCTGTTTCTTGCTTATTTTCTCCACTAGGATCCAACAGTGGCACATCACAGAGACTGTCCCTGCTTCAGGTGAGAACTTCAACTCATAATAATGTCACTTTCCTACAAAAACCTACATTCAGTAATAGCCACCTCTTTCACTGGGTAGACGTGAAACTTGCTAATGTTATGCTTTGTTTCTCATCTGCACAGATTGAAATTAATCTTGTATTTTGTTATTTTAGGATTTTATCTTGGATTTTCTTTTTCCTTCTTGTTTGTTTTAAAAGGGTGTGACACAAGAGCAGTAAGAAAGGCTGTTTCTGCTTTTCCTGGCTGTGTCAGTCTGTGTCAGGTGGGCAGGGGGAGGGAAAGGAGGACATTACAATGTCTGCATGCAGACTGAAAGACTCCTGACAAAGCACATGTCTTGCTTGTTGCAAAGGAGGTGATCTACAGCCAAGTCTCAGAGGTCAAGGAGAGGATACATTCCTAGAGACCCAGAGGGAGACTGTGTGAAGGTTGCAGCAACCCAGGAAGGCAGTGCAAATTGCTGGACTCCAGAGCATCTGGAAGGAGAGACTCATTCTGAAAGGAAATAGAAAACAGGGGGAAGATTTGTTTTCAAAACTTTTATCCATCTGCATCATCCAGAAGATCTGCATTTGCTCTATTTTAAGGGGTTGTCTGTGCTCTAAGAAAACACAGAGATTAGGATTACTTCAGTGTTTTGGGGGATGCTCATTCTACAGATAGGATTGGTTAGTACTACCTCAAAGCTGAGACTTCCTCAGAGTCACGTCAAAACCTCATAAAGGCAAATGTTTATATATAAGCTTTCTGGGATGGAGGGCCTCTCTTCCTTATTTGGAAATGACTACAGAAATATTAGTAAATTATCCCTGGTGTAATTTATTTGTCCAGAGAGGAGAAGGAGATAAATAGCTACTATAATGGACTAAAAACCATGGAAAAATAAGCTTGCTGTTTAAACTCCTGAAGTTGACCTAATTAGTGAGGACAACTAGTCTCTAGTTAGTACAAGAGATTTAAGAGCAAACTCTGATACTCTTTTCTGTTTCCCTCAGTGTTTGCCTGCTTTTCTATCTCTAGATGATAAAATCAAACATTTCAGCTTTCCAGGAATCACCTATCACATAAGAGACACTGCAAACAAAGTATACGAATTCATAGACATGTGGTCCCCCATACAGTGAGCCAAGTTCTCTGCTGTCCTATATCCTCGAGCAATCCTAATACAATCCAGAAAAATAGATGCATAAGCTATAGGACTCAACGATCAACAAAAGACGCTGATCCCTCTGTAAACTGAGAATAGTGTTATGCATTTTTGAACCTCCTTCCCTTCCTGTTTTGGGATAATTGACTGTTACTGAACATGAACTGCAATCCAGATGCCACATGCTCTGCAGAACATTGTAACTTACATCCAGCCTGCAGGGTCTCTACTGAGCAAAGCTGCACCACACTTTGATTTGTGAATATCTGTTATATTACACCAGGTAGGTGGGATGCCAATGGACTGGTGTAAGAGAGTAATGGCTGGCAATAAGTAAAATTCTGATTGTCTGATTTGCCATATTTGATCGGACTGTGTTGAGATATCCGACAAAGTGTGTAAATAATTTCATGCTGTGGAATTATGGGACTCCTATGGTAATATTTTGGAATTTGTGATATAACATGTCCAGACTTACCTTAAAAAGTTATTATGTAGTTCACAGTAGATTTTGCAAAGAGTTGTTTTCAGAAACATGCACTTTTATTTTATTATGGTGGGAAAAAGGCAGGTCAGACACTATCATCATCATTGTAAGCATCTGTAAAGGTAGCTTCTCACGCTAAGAATTGGGAAAGATCTACTTACCTGCAAATGCAGGGACATGACTATTTATATCAGTTTTTATAACACAGGGATAATTATTAAAGGAAAAATATTGATATTGTTGCTGGGCATGATCCAAAGTTTGGCAGATTGATGCTTCTGAGAATTCTTTCTACTCACTGTCGGCATCACAGTATCTAATTTGCCAAAAGTTACTCAGCCAAGAGAAGTGTCAAAATCACTATTAATATAAAGGCATCTGCTTCTGCATTAGAAAAGCATGGAAAGCAAATGCTGATGTAGTTTACAAAATAGTGAACATGAAAAGCAGGAGATGCAACAGAAAAGAAGTAAACAGAGTATTGGTAATTATCAAAGGCTTGTTGAAAGGAGAAGTCCCAGAGAAAGACTTCAGGACTTCCAGAAAAGGAAGTTCAGAGTATCCCCACTTAAAAAAAGGTTAAAGCTCTTACATCATACTACAGTGTGCTATAAACATATAGGACTTGATGAAACAGGGTACCGTTGACAAATTTGATGACAATACTATATCAGCAGAGTGGTCAACAAGACAGACAATGAATCTGCTCTCCAGGCATCTTCATAATCTTCATTATCTTCATAATCTTGAGGAGGCAGCCAACATCAAAAACTTCAATAAGGAGTCCATAGTTCTGCCCTGGGGGCAGTTGTTATGCACTGTACCCACTATTGGTGAGGCCACACTGTATAGCGTATTTAGTTCAGGGATTCGCAAAGCAAGAGGGATGTTGAGAGACTGGAGAGGGACCAGTGGAGGGCTACTGAGACAAGCTAGACTAAAACACATGACATATGAGGAGAGGCTGAGGGATCTGAGCTTGTGTAGTTTAGTGTAGAGGTCAATGGCAGTCTAATATCAGCCTGAGATCAGTTGAAGCATGCTTCTTGACAAAGACAGCAAAGCTAAAACTCCACTTGGTAATGATATAGTAGCGGACAGCAACCATAGATTGCACCTTGGGAGGTTCAACTGGAGGAGGAAAAACTTTTCCATGAGGACGGTGGTGTGGCACTACAACCGGTTACCCATGGTGGTGGCAATCTCCATGCTTGGTGCTTTTCATGAGTCAGCCAGACAAAGGCAGAGCCAGCCTGACCAAGCTAGGTGACAACCCTGATTTAAATAAGAGGATGGACAAGAGATCGCCAGAGGTCCCTCCCAACTGGTATTTATATGATTCTATAAAATAAATTGATTAAATATTATTCACAAAATTTTTAAGAATGAATCTTTGTGCTTAGTACATAGATTTACCGAGTCAAAATTATCACTAAAGAACATGATTTTACATTCTACATAGATCCAACATTATTGTTTCATTTTCATTGCTTTTTTTTGAGTGTTTCATTACAGAATATTGGGCCTGTCATTTAGATGAGTAAATCAATGCTTTTAAATTTCTGATTTTGACTGTTCTGTCTTTTTTTCTTATAGTGATTCTACAGACTGTTAGAAATGTCATATAATAATGATCATATAGGGCTATTACTGCTCATATAGCAAACTAACTCTGGGGACTGAGAAGGAAAAGAACGTAAACGATCACTGAAATCTTTCCACAGGTCTGAGCTCATTTACCCTTAGTTTTAAGGGTAACTAATACTTCAATGCAATTTTTTTCCCTTTTAATAATGCTTTTCATTCATAATTATAAAACCTTGTCCAAACAATTGCTAGAACTGTTTCTCAAAACCTATAACTGATAACATATGCAGTAAACTGCATTGTAACTTTGAAGAACAGGTTAGGACAAGAAGTGAACAATAATATCTTTTATTAATTGAATCTGCAAACAGAATTCAGGGTTGTTAATTAAAATGGTCTGGGTAATGGCTTTTCTATTGACAAAAGAAATTACAATATGAGCTTTACATCTTTTAAAAGAATAGGTCAGATTCTGATTATATTCACACTGGCATAATCATAGAGTGTTTCTATTGATGCTAATTCATATTTATACCAGTGTTTCAGAATTAAAAATCCATTCAAGCATTTCTAGCAATACTGTGCCTCCTAGCATGATACTTGACATTGATTTCGTTTTAGAAGTAAAAGAAGTAAACGACAGTACAGCTTCCTGAAATACAAATTGATATCAATTTATACTTAATTTGTAGTTAATGCAGAATATAATGGAGAAAACTTAAATTTGTCATCTCTTAGTTGAGTTCACTTTTTCACAGTAATAATTAATAAATAAAATTAACACTCAGGAACTTTTGATTATTAATAATGCAGGGATCTGAAACAGCAGTAAAAATTTCAAGAAATTATACAACATATTTTTTTGGGAGAAGAGTATGTTTTCTTGTTGTAGACAAGAGATACTGGCCTGTGGTCAGAAAACATGATGTCTTATATATAATAGTCTTGTTTCTTCTGCGCTGAATTGCTTTTAAGACCTTTTGTGCTCTTGGGCATGTATGTCATGAAAGCTACTTCTTTTTCTGCTGTCAGAGTTGATAATACCACTGAAAGTTTCTTTCTGTGCATTGAGTCATATTTATAGCCAAGTTATAAAGCAATTATTTATAGGTGCAGCATAATGTTTCTGTGATAACCTCTTAATTCCAAATGTCTTAAATGAGGATGGCTAGCTATTTGATTCCTTCAGCATAACGATAGGAGTATCGTTAATTAATATCCATTTGACAGTGGTTGTCTTCACAACATTTATAAAATGCTGCTAAAAAAGCACCTTGTAATAGTATTTGTTGTGAGGAGCATCACAAAAGACTTCCCGTGAGAAACCTTATGGACATGCATTTAGTTCTCCACAGTAATACTTGTGTTTCGTTCGGAGGTCCTCCACAAGCACATTAATGCCTCTGTGGAAACTGCTGTCATTGATCAATGTACAGACAGAGCTACATGGAGTTTTTCTCAGAAGTCAAAACCAACATAACTCTGTTTGCATGACCCCGTTTCTAAATTAATGATCCCATCTCTCAGTCAAGTAATTAGCTCCATGTTCACCATGTTCACTTAACTTTAGTATCTCTAGTTTAGGAGCGAGATTAGCTGGTGCTAACTCAAGAGTTCTGCACTGAATTCCGTTGTATGGCATAGACATGCATTCATGTCACTCACAGAAATCAGTCCTGCACCCTCCTCCTTAATTTTGCATTTACATTCCTGGAATTACTTGCAAAAGAGAAATCCCAAATGTGGAAAGAGCCTATGAGATTATTAAACATGTGAAAGTTTTTTGCTGTTACCTGAAGCATTGGAATAAGATCAGAAACAAATTTTCTTCATAATGTCATCAGAACATAGGATAGTTCAGGTTATAAGGGACATCAGGAGTTCTCTAGTCCAATCTCCTGCTCAAAGCAGGGTCAACTTTGAGACCACATTGGGTTGCTCAGGGCTTTAGGCAGTCTCGTCTTAAAGCCTCCAAGGACAGAGACTGCACTGCATCTTTGGGCCAATTCCTCCACTGCTTGACTGTTATGATGGTAAAAATGTTTTTCCTTATATCCAGTTTGAACCTCTCTTTCTTCAATTTATACCCACTGTCACTTGTCCTCCCAATGTTCAGCCTTGAGAAGAGCCTAGCTCCATCTTCTTGATGACTACCTTACAGGCACTGCAAGGCTGCTATCAGGTTCCTTTGCAAGCCTTCCCTTCTCCAGGCTGAACAAAACTTGGTGGTTATCCACTCAACTGACTCAAGTTTATCAATGTTCTTTCTTGCATGCAAGTTGAGGGGGGCACAATACTGGATACAGCATTCTAGATGAGGTCTAACGAATGCTGAATGCAATGCTGCAAGTGCCTGATGTCTTACTATATCTAGGATCTTCTTATGCACTCAAATGACATAACCTTTTTTATCAGCTGTCATTAAATTGGAAATTCCTAGTTTTGTTTAGTGTGACTAGATCATATTTATAACCAAGCTAAGGAATGATGACAGAATTATATATGTAAACACGAAAGTTGTATTGATTTTCCCATATAATTTAAATTGGGGAAGACAAAAAATATATCTTGGTCCCAAAAATGTAGTCCCACTCTGCCAGTGGACCACAACTCCTCATTCCAATGTTACCTTTAAGTCTGCATTGGCTTCTCACCAGTGGTGGGGTGGGAAGCAGATGCTATGTTATGGTGGCAAAAAATGGATCTCTTACTGAATTAGAGCTATGTGCAGACTATGATATATAGATGATTTGCCAGAAAAGATAAATTCTTTTTTTACAGTATTTCACTATTCACATGAATTAAAGATGTATCTCTAATAACTACATAGCTATCTTTTAATATATTTAAAACCTTTGAAAAAAATACAAGAGAAATCAACAAAACTGACTGTGAAGCAGAAAATCATGCAAGCAAAGAGTGGCCTTGATAATCACTGTTTTAGAAATGTAAATTGGTGGTCTTCTACACTGTTGCCAGAGAGATAAAGGACTGACATTTCAACGAGGCAAAGAAAGAACAAAATTGGTCTTAGAATGTCAACACTTTGAAAAGTAGCCTGTGTAGTGGTATGGGTAGAATTATTTAGTGTTTAAATTCTTCTCCAGTGAAAATTCAATGGCAAACAAGAAGTCCAAATGTTAGTGGTACAGATTCATTCCACTTTATAAATGAAGTAAAAGATGCAACAGGAAGATTTGATTTGTTGGAAAATGCAAGCCATATTTTCCACAAAACGAGAACCAATTTTTATTCTTTTAGTATCTTACTGTCGTTTCCCCCCTTTTTCCTTAGGTAGTTTTCAGTTCTCCTCTTCAACTTTTGTATAGACAACTATCTTAAATATTCCTATGATGTAATATAAAACTATTGAATTTATTAACAAGTGAGGGTTAGAAATAAAGACAATTCCATTAACAACAAAAGGGTGTGAGAGGAATGAAAGCTAACAAAAAAGCCCAAAACCTCTTCACACTGGAAATAGTGGAACAAAAACCTAAAACTGGTTTATTAACAAGTACAGTAAACTTGAAAACTACCATATTGGAATGACCACAGGATTTCTACACAGGCGGTATCCTCAGTCCTTCTGAAGAATTATGGAATGAAGAAATACGGTAATTAAAACACTTTTTTCTTTTTATATTCTGTGGGTGCACAATACCACAAAAATATGGTGTTTTGTACCATAACGAAGCTGTAGTACCCTACTTGTTAGATTCTCTCCAGAGCAATTTTTGTTTTAGTTAGAGGTCTTCCTGAAAATATCTGAAGTAAATTCAAAAGCATCCATCTATCCAACCCCTGTCATGCTACCGCAACTCAGGTGTCTTAAATACAGATGACAGAAGAGCTTTTTGTTGTTGATCAGTGTCATTGTGGTAAATAAAATTGGGATTTTTCCTTATCCTTTTTCTTCTCTTGTCTTGAATTATCAGTGGGCCCTGAATTAAAAAAAAAACACAAATCACACCCCCTCCCCGACCCCAAAGCCAACACCTTTAGAAAGAGAATTTCTAAACTCAAAGTACAGAGTGAATTTGCAATTTTCTACTAGCAGGAATATATATATTGATTATAGTAATCAGTGAAAGCATCTAATGCAGTCCACTTGTCTTCGGATTCTGCAAAAGATAAGAGATTCTCAAATCAGTTGCTTATGCACAGATGATGCTTACATGAGAGGCTAGGTGTCTGGCCAATGGAGAGCTTATCAATACAGTTAGTGGAGACCAGAGAGCTACTCATCAGTTATTCATTTGGTCAAATATAGTTATCGAATAAACGGTGTGCTGAACAGTTCTCTAGATTTTATCGACTGTAACACCTCCATTATATACAGTGGCAGTTTACATATCTAGTTCATAGGCATACACTCATTTTATGTACCTTAATCTGCAAACTAAATTTTTATCTCAAAAGATAAATAGAAATTAAAGCTGCTGTCACTACTATTGTACCATCCAATATTGGGAATGCTTTATTCTCCTATGTAAATGCTTTATTTTATAAAAGCTTCCAAACCCACAGCGCAGTTTCTCGATGATAAAGTATTCGTCTGCTTGCCACTCTGGTACTGAGATTTTACAACTTAGAGCTCAGAGGGTTTTGACTGAATGCAAACCTTTTGGCATTGCTGAGTGTCCATAATCGTATGTGTATCCATGGTAACTATGGGAGAGAAAGTATGGGTTTATAATCCTTCTTAAGTAATACAATGTTATGTTTTCCTTAGTAGACAAAGAGATGCTAGCCAGTCGTAAGCATATTAAACAGCCTGTGAATATCAAAGTTGCACGTACCACAGAATCACAGAATCTTCATGGTTGGAAGGGACCTTTGAAATCATAGAGTCCAACCTTACAAACACACAAAAAAAAAACCCCAAACCCAACACTCTTGGGCACTACAGTATGCCCTGAAGTGCCATGTCTACACATTTCTCAAATACCTCCAGGGATGGTGACTCCACCACCTCCCTGGGCAGGCTGTTCCAGCGCCTGACCACCCTCTCAGTAAAGTAATTCTTCATAGTATCTGATCTAAACCTCCCTTGCAGCAACTTCAGACCATTTCCTCTGGTCCCGTCATTATTCACTTGGGAGAAGAGGCCAACACCCACCTCTCTACAACCTGTTTTCAGTCCTTAACAGCAAATGGAAATTGTTTTAGAAAAATTTTATTGTGTGGTAATAGTTCAGAAATATAGATACAAAATTTCTGAAGCTTCTGTTTTGAATGAAGGTGGGCAAACTAACTTCAGATCAAACATTTTTGTTAAACCTCCTTTCTCTTAATCTTACTGTTTAACAGAAAAGTCATAACTAATAATGCCAATCTTGTTGCTTACCACAGAAAGGGCTAAATTATTGTCTGACTAATCATAATGGAATTTACACCCTTTTAATGTAATAGTGATAGCCTAAACCTGTTCATATAACCATTTTTGTATCATGTAAATGATTTAAGTAGGGCTTTTTTCCTCTTTTCTTCTTTTATTAATTATTTTTTGTTAGAAAAAATACAGAGTATTTTAGACAGTTATGACTGTTATTTAAAACCCAAAAATATCTGGACAGCATTTCTGTTTTATACTTTCCAGCTTTCATCCTGTGAACCTTGGTAAAGGCTGCAAGAACTGTATGGCTGTTGTCTTATTGACATGAAACAGCAAGAATTTGCATGGTTCTGCAAACTTTGGCACTGATGCTTAAGTAAAAAAAGCATTGTATGCCTACTCATAAATAAGTGTACCTGAAGAGACACAAACTTGAAAAACAAAAGCTATTTTGCTGTAAAAACAAAAGCAAGAAAAATCTCCAATTTTATACACAGCTAAAATGGTTTCTAAATGGAAGAGTTTTTTTCTAGTTTTCCATGAGTTTTCAGTGGCTTTCTAATGGGACATACAAACTGAAGAAGGAATGCAAGCATAGGTTCTGATCCCACAGTAATTTTTTTCTCCAACTGCTGACCCACAGAAATTTGGCATCTCTGGCTTCTCAGCCATGAAAGTAATCCATTGAGTGGAAATCTGTTTTTTTTCTGTTTATTTTTCTTTTTCTTCCCATCTATGAGATACAAAATTTTCTGGTGTCCTTCACAATCTCAGAGTTGATCATGTTTAACACAGTTTCTATTTAAAGAAATAAGACTAGGAGTCCTCAAGTTAGTATTTTCGGACAACATTACTAGGTATGTTTTTCTTGGTTTTGCCCCTTCTTCACCTATGGGTGTGAAGGGGCAGGGAGAGGGGAGAAGATAATTAAATAAAATTTACAGTTGCTGCATTTTGCCAAAAATTTAATTATGAATCCAACAAAGATAAGAATGAGGCTGTAGGTCCTGAAGATTTTAATCCTTCTCGAGAAATCTATCATGGTAGAGCCCTCACTGAAAACAGGGAAAGGTCCAGTGTAGGAATCATAAGGAAGAAAACCTCCATTCCAGACCAGGTTCAGAGAACAGAAATAAGGACTATAATTCAGTTTCTATGTGAGTATCTGCAACCTTTGAGGAATGAATCCATTTTCGTTTTTTCAAATCAAGATGCTTCAAAGTCTCATTCCCAAGTCTCAGTTGTATTCCATTAACTGTATACCTGATGTTAAAGAGCATGATAACCTCAAGGAATTGGAGTAGAGGAGCTCTAGAAAAAGGATAAACTGATTACACAGAAATGTAGAACTGGAAAGCCTCTTGGATGCTCATTGCAAAGCATCACACACTCTTATTCCAAGGGAGAATCAGTTATAACTTTTGTGATTTTTGATGCTTGTTTGTCTACTATGTACTTAGAAACCTCAAATGACTTCCCAAGTTAATGACTTCCAATGATTCTGTTTCTTTTATCATTTAGTAAGTTTTTCTTATAATGGCTGTGCCAAATTATGCAGCCTGAAAGTATTGTCCTGTTCCTGGACACGTTCATTACATGTAGTCATGGAACCAGAATGATCTAGTCTGATGATGTGCCTTTTGGCAGTAATTTTTCTTCGAAAGGAAAAGGCTAGTCTGATATATTAAATAATCCTGTCCTAGATCCAGAGCTAATTGCTTTGTTCTCATTTTAAGTCTTGTCCTGGAAGTGTCACAGTATGTTTCAATGTATGAAGTTAGTCGGTTCAGTAATTCTGATGATAAATGACAACATCTACTGAAGTTTAAAGCTACTTAGCATTAAATAAGTAAGCCTTAAGTAATTTTAACAATGCTCTGAACAATATACTTTAAAACATGTGGGACCTTTGTGTAGCTCTTCTAGAGGGCTGCATGGGTTGGAAAGATCACCCACTCCTGATTAATTAGACTCAGTTTTCTAAGGAACCTATGAATCTGGAATTCTGTGCGTAGGAGGGAGTAAGCTGGATGTAATTCATATATCACCCTTCAATAAACACTCAAAGAACTGGTATAAATGTATCCATGAAGTCTCTTTGCTCTTTTTCTTAGTGGAGTCTGGCTCCTGGAATAGAAATAAATTACAGAAAACATCACATTAAAATAGGATGAAGGATGGAGCCTTGGAAATAAAGGGCACATACATGTCTAGATGGCTTAACCTGCTACAGAATTCCCATAACCTATCCAGACATACAGGAATTGTGGTTATGGGTGCTGAATGTTGAAACTTGCGATAGATTTCATTTTGCCAGGAGAATAATCAATGGAAATTCCATTCGGAGATCCCAGTTTATTCATCTCTTGGCTTTTCTTGTTGATTTACCATGGGGTGTGGGGCAGAAGGGAAGGATAAGTTTCCAGTTAAAGTGACACAAAGCTCAAACTGATTGTTTGGTAACCCCCTCCTGGTGGACAATAGCATGTCACTTAAGTTATATACCTATGATGGCCTGGGAGCTTCATCTGAAAAATTACTGGGTTGGTATTTTTTCCATATGCTGTACCATCATACTAGAGATCTGTGGAAGTACTTAAGTAGCATTCCTCACAATTTCAAAAGAAGACTCTATGAAACACTTTCT